>CASHTH010002940.1:0-54555 GCA_030341885.1 Geodia barretti
TTACTTTCATTATGGCCTAAAATGCTTTGCAGTTAGTACTTAGGAAGCTGACTTGGGTTCATCAGTTGTTTCGGGGACAGACAATGGCCGCTTCACTGTTACATTTGCTGGTTACCACAACTGCAGTGGCATGTATAGCTAAAGCAGTGAAGGAGTGTCCTCCATGGTTTGAATGGGTGAATACCTCAGACTCATCTGGATATTGTGACTGTCCAAGTGAATTGCCAAACTTCATACATTGCGATGAAAGAAACCAGAGATCTTCAATCTCACAAGGCTCCTGCATTTTCTACAACCGCAAGGAAGACACTATAAGTGCTACATCGTGCTTATTTTTCTTTCCAGCGCATGCAACAAAGAACGGCATGTTTACCCTCCCAGCAAACGTCAGTGAGTTAAACAGTGTGGTGTGTGGAAATCTCAGTCGAGAGGTGAAAGGTCCAATGTGTGGAAGGTGCACCAATGGCACAGGGCCATCAGTGTACTCCATTGGAACTGAATGTGTTCCATGTAGTCCTATTAATATCTTCTACTACTTCCTACTACAATACTTGCCATCCATGGTGATGTTTCTAATTGTCATCATCTTTAGGCCAAATATTACTTCAGGGCCAATGGCCAACTACGTACTCTTCTGTAATTTCTCAGTGATCTATTTCAGGTTAAATTTGTGGATTTTTGTCAAGCCACATGATGCTATCACAAACGTAGCAAAGGCAGCATTAACTCTAAGTGCAGTATGGAGCTTTGATGCTCTGCTATTCGTCTCTCCTCATCTATGCATATCACATCACATGGAAGAGTTTTACATACCATTCCTAGAATTCGTGGCCACTCTTTATCCTTTTGTACTATTGCTGCTGACTTATGCAGTGATAGAAATGCACAGAAAAAACTTTGCGCCCGTTGTGTACTTGTGGAGGTTGTTCAGCAGAGTCTATGTTCAGTTTTACAGAGCCTGGGACCCCAAGATCATCAATGATTCAAGCCTTTGCATCACTGTTCTATTTGTCATATGCCAGGCTCAGTTATCTTATCTGGCAGGCATTTGAATGGAGCGACGTAAGACACAACAAAGTAAAAGAACACATAAGACTACTATACATTGATCCAAATGTTCCTTTTGGCTCCAATAAACATGTCTTTTTGATGGCATTTTCAGTGGCAGTGGCAGTGTTTGTCTTTCTTCCACCTCTCCTCATCCTAGTGGTCTACCCCACCTCACTGTACAGGAAGATCAGTCACTGGATCAGTCCAAAGTGGAGGCTAAGAATCAAAACATGTGGAAACCTTTAACGGTTGTTTAAAAGATGGTACAAATGGAACTCGAGATTATCGATCATTGTGCGGCTGGGGACTACTTCTTTTTTGCCCTTTTCTCGGCCTGCTACTTTCCATCATAGCAATAATTTACGGTCCACCAAAAAGAACATTCATAGCCGCATATATCACGGCCATCTTTCTTTGTGTGATTGGCTTTTTCTGCACATGGCAGCAGCCTTACAAAGACAGAAATTCTAATATCCTAACAGGTGGACTTCTAGTCCTTGTTAGTTTGTTGGCGGTAGGAGCTGTTCATTCGCCGGAGACAGAGAATACTGCCAAAGTATTCATGACTATTCTTCTGCTGGTACCTCACATCGTACTCTGGAGTTATGTAGTTTGGAGAGTGCTGAAAACCATTACGTCGCACTGCTACAGGTGTCAAAATGAAGCTAACAGTGAAAGAGAGGGGCTGCTTCATCATTACTCCGAACGAATGAATTGAAGTGTTTTGTATGCAATGCTACGAATAAGAGACAATCACCGATTTCGTTTGAATTTTAATTAGGTCGTCTCAACCATAAAAAGTAGTAACCTTAGTGATTGTCATCCAAGTTCACAATTGATTTGTTGCATGCACCTGTGGACATTGTACAAGTGGAAAAATCATTTCTTCAAATCATTTCTTCCTATATCTTTAACTTTGCTTATAAACAATAAAAAAAACAAAGATATAGGGGTGGTGTCATGTAGCTTAGTGCATTCTTGCTGTGTAATGACCCCTTGTTTCTTCGTTTTTGGTGCTTCAAGCCATCCCTATATCCCCCTTCATTTTGAAGAAATGATATTTCCACTTGTTTCCACTATTTTTAACAGCTTATGACAACACTGCATCTCTGATGTTCATGGGTATGTTGTAGATAGGACAAACTCTAACTGTTGAAATCAGTAGATAATGTGCTGCTAGTGCCTGAAACAGGGGCTAGATACCACATTCACCTCATGTATCTTCAACAAGTTATTGGACATGGATGGGCAGGCTTTGGTAATGAAGATACAACTTGGGGGGACAAGCCTGGTGCATGCGCACGGCTCACTGTTGCTGAGTTAGCAACAAATGGCGTTCAGTGTCGACCATGGAAGAGCTTCACGATCTACCTTAGTGACCAGCGGCAAGAAAGAAACGATCGCTTGATGTCCGTGCACACCTCTGGCGAAAAATCCGCGCTTTAGTAAGGAGATAGCGGGGTTATAGAAGAAGAAGAAAATGAAGAAATGATGACACGAAAATCGTGAAATCGCGTATGAGCGAATTCTCGCATGGACCACTGAAGGTGCGTATGAGGTCTTTGGGAACATGTATATAGGTAGATATCGGCCCGTACACTATTTCTAGTGTATTTTGAAGGCCTAGGAAGTCATTCTCACTGCGTTTTTAGTCGTTTTGTACGTGGATCACGTGAGATTTCACCCGTGCCATCCCTATATAGAGAGTCTATCGACTCTCTAACAATTATTGTATGATTGGTTGAAAATGTATTTCACCTAACATTGACAGCAATACATACAAAAGAGTCACTTGTTTTGCTTTTCCTTTGCCTTTCTACCTCACGTTGTTGACATGCACTAAGCTTTCACTTCCAATGTACTGTACTTGAGACCACTAGAGGACATATTAGGTGGAGGCGTTGGAGTGAACTTTTGGAGACTGAGATTCACAAGAGGCCAAGTACTGTTAGTGCGTGCAGTGGTATCATACACATTGAAAGCAAAAGAGTGCCTAAATGAAATGGTGGGAGAAACATTTACTTACGTCACATTCAAAACAGTTCTGAAGTTTGTATTGGTTAAAAGGTTAAAAGCATGGGTAATTAGAAGTGTTTGTGCTGAACACTAACACAATGTTATTGTAAAGGCAAATGTACTTGTACAGTTTTACTACAACTGTTCTCTGACTCTGCATATGCACGTGATACAACAGGAATTGGTTGCTACACATGGGAACGTGTCGCCATGGACGATGAAGGTACAGAGAGACTGTAGGCAAAACCTGTGGTGTATTATGCCTGGAGAACACAGTATATACAGCCTCTTTAGACGGTTACTTGCAACATCAATCATGTAAAAAAATGTGTGGCATCCAGGCATTCATCACACATGTGCGAAAATATCCCATTTCTGTGAACGAGGTGGTGTTCAATTCTGCACAGGTGCATTCTTTGACATGGACTGGCCATTTACTTGAGCTTTGCTCATTCCAACCTGTAACCTGTAGTCATTCTTCAAGAACGAGGCAATAAAATATTCACCTACTCATACATGCCTAGTTTGCATACCTTTTGAGGTGTACGGTAACAAATGATGTTCCACTTAGTAAGTACATAGTAATGGGTATGTAAAGCAAATTTTATGAAAAGGGCTACACGCTACAACTCCCTGCAGGTTATTATAAACACCACGGTGAGTCACGGATACAGAAAACCAACAACTGTTTTATATCCTATATACATACTTGCAATTTCTAAAATAACAGATGTAACGATTTAAAAGCCTTGATGAAAAAGAGCAGTAACTCACTTGCTGTGCTGATAGACAGAGCATGGCTGGAAGTTACTTCATGTTGCTAATGACTACCGCTACAGCAATTATGCCTGTAGATGGAGTGAATGAGTGTCCTCCATTGTTCGATTGGGTGAATACCTCAGACTCCTCAGGTTATTGTGCCTGTGCCAGAAAACTTCTTCGAGGCATACATTGTGATCAAAGAAACCAGGTGTCTTCGCTGGTACAAGGTTATTGTACTTTCTACGACTCCAAAGAGGACATGGTTACAAGTTTTTGGTGTCCATTCATATTTCCACAGCATGCAACAAGTAATGGCATGTTTGCCCTGCCAGCTAATGTCAACGAGTTGAATAGTGTTGTGTGTGGAAATCTCAGTCGAGAGGAGAAAAATCCTTCCTGTGGAAGATGCATTAATGATACTGGGTCTTCTGTGTATTCCGTTGGAGTTGAATGTGTTTCATGCAGTCCGATAAACATTGTGTACTACATACTTCTCCAATACCTGCCTTCGACTTTGATATCTCTCTTGGTTATCATTTTCAGGCCAAATATTACTTCGGGACCAATGGCCAACTATGTACTCTTCTGTAATTTGTCAGTTATCTATGGTAGGTTAAAGTTGTGGCTTTTTGTCAAGCCACACAATGTTGCCACAAACCTAGCAAAGACAGCATTAACTCTAAGTGCAGTATGGAGCTTTGATGCTCTACTCTTCATCTCCCCCCACTTATGCATATCGCATCACATGGAAGAGTTTTACATACCATTCCTAGAATTCGTGGCCACTGTTTATCCTTTTGTGCTATTGCTGCTGACTTATGCAGTGATAGAAATGCACAGAAAAAACTTTGGGCCCGTTGTATACTTGTGGAGGTGGTTCAGCAGAGTATATGTACAGTTATACAGAGCCTGGGACCCCAGATCATCAATGATTCAAGCCTTTGCATCACTGTTCTATTTGTCATATGCCAGGCTCAGTTATCTTATCTGGCAGGCATTCGAATGGAGCAACGTAAAACATAACAAAGGAAAAGAACACATAAGACTACTATACATTGATCCAAATGTTCCTTTTGGCTCCAATAAACATGTCTTGTTAATGGCATTTTCAGTGGCAGTGGCAGTGTTTGTCTTTCTTCCACCTCTCCTCATCCTAGTGGTCTACCCCACCTCACTGTACAGGAAGATCAGTCACTGCATCAGTCCAAAGTGGAGGCTAAGAATCAAAACATACGTGGAAACTTTTAATGGTTGTTTAAAAGATGGTACAAATGGAACTCGAGATTATCGATCATTGTGCGGCTGGGGACTACTTCTTTCTAGCCCTCTTCTCGGCCTGCTACTTTCCATCACAGCAATAATTCACGGTCCACTAAAAAAAGCATTCATATTATCTGGAAATTATATCGTGGCCATCTTTTTAGGTGTGATTGCCTTTTTCTGCATATGGCAGCAGCCTTACAAAGACAGAAAATCTAATATCCTAACCGGTGGACTTCTATTCCTTGTTAGTTTGGTGATAACAGGAACTGTTAATGCCGAAGTATTCGTATCTATCCTTCTGCTGGTACCTCACATCGTACTCTGGAGTTATGTAGTTTGGAGAGTGCTGAAAACCATTACGTCACACAGCTACAGGTGTCAAAATGAAGCCAACCATGAAAGAGAGGGGCTGCTTCATCATTACTCCGAACGAATGAACTGAAGTGTTTTGTATGCAACTACGAATAAGAGCCAATCACTGATTTCGTTTGAAATTTAATTAGGTTGTCTCAACCGTAAAAAGTAGTAACCTTCGTGGTTTTCATCCCAAGTTTCACACAATTGCTTTGTTGCATGAACCTGTGGACATTGTATATTGCATGATTGGTTGAAAGTTTATTTCACCTAACAATGACTTCCAATGTACTGCACTTAAGGAGTTTAAAAATGGACAATTCCATAATAGGTGGAGGCGTTAGAGAGAAATTTTGGAGACTGAGATTCCAAACATAGAGACCAAGTACTGTTAGTGCGTAGAGTGGTATCATACACATTGAAAGCAAAGTGTGCCTAAATGAAATGGTGGGAGAAATATTTACTTACGTGACATTCAAAACAGTTCTGAAGTTTGTATTGGTTAAAAGGTTGAAAGCATGGGTAATTAGAAATGTTTGTGCTGAACACTAACACAATGTTGTTGTAAAGGAAAATTTACTTGTACAGTTTTAAACTACAACTGTTCTCTGACTCTGCATGTACACGTGATACAACAGGAATTGGTAGCTACACATGGGAACGTGTCGCCATGGTACAGAGAGACTGTAGGCAAAAACAGTGGTGTATTATGCCTGGAGAACACAGTATATACAGCCTCTTTAGACGGTTACTTGCAACATCAATCATGTAAATAAATGTGTGGCATCCAGGCATACATCCCTCATGTGCGGAAAGTATCCCAGTTTCCTTTTTTTTGGGAACGAGGCAGCGTTAAAATCTGCAAAGGTGCATGGACTGGCCATTCACTTGAGCTTTGCTCACTCCCACATATCTGTATAGTCATTAACCCTTGGCGCGCATGCGTAGCGAGGGTTACGGTACTTGGTTTGTAAGTGTGTCTGTCTGTTACCACGCTTTCTGCGACTACGCCCAACGTGACAACAAAACAGCGATACCAATGGGTTCATCGCTAAACTGGCTTCATTTTTAAAAAGGCGATTTTCGTATAACTACTGCGTTCAAAAGTTATGGCGTGAAAAGCTAGTGAACAAGCCAATATGCAAATTAGCACAGGCTTACCTCCACTTCGACCGCGTCCGCTCACTCTGTGTATCTTGAAGGCACAAGAAGTAACAACGAAGGGCGTGTATCGACTCTCGCATGCTATATACTAATGTAGCTAGCCCGTGTCAGACTCTCCGCGAGCTACTACCATGAGTAAAGGCAGCCCAGCCCTTGCACTTTCTAAGACAACAGCCGTAACGATATAAAAGCCGTGATGAAAAAGAGCAGTAACTCACTTGCTGTGCTGATAGACAGAGCATGGCTGGAAGTTACTTCATCTTACTAATAACTACCGCTACAGCAATTATGCCTGTAGATGGAGTGAACACTGTAACCCTCGCTGCGCATGTGCATCGAGGGTTAAAAATCAGGTCTGCAAAAATCTACAGTTTTATCCCCACTCTTCAACTACTTCCTTTTGCAGTAGTTTCCAATTTGGAGGTATACACCGGAATGAATTTATATAGTGGGATATCATTCCATGAAAATGTCTAAGTTTTTTTTATAGCCTTGACAGAAAGATCTTATGGGGTCCATGGTTTGTGTTCCCTGCTTGATGGGACTGTAAAGCTTTGAGATTTTGCACGTATCAATTCTCAACCTGTTAAATGGTGTTCAGGGCGAAAACTTGATCGTACATGTTCTGTAATCCTGCTACAAATATTTGCATAAGTACCCCAAAAGTTCTGTTTCAATTGTTCCATGAACAAAGATACGTACACTTATGATAAAAGTTCACATACACTTTACACAAACGACAGTAACGAAGAAGTGGCCATCTTTCAAATACTGGATGTTTTTCACTCTGTCATACTGCAAAGCACTATGGGGGAGAAACTTTTCGAAACCCCAGCCTCCCCCTGCCCTCTCTCTCCCTACGACTTGAACTGCGAAAATCCCTCCCAGTTTTCTATCAGTGGTATCTTCCCAGTGATCATGGTCCCCAGCTTGGTTTAATATCCTGACAGTCAGCTCTCCGCCAAATGGCCATTTCAGGTTTGTGTCAAAAGAACCCTTCACAAGGTACATGAAGATCGAGACATGCGTTCCACTTCCACGTCCATAGCCATTCGGATATACTCTGAGACACAGCCTGTAACCGTGTGGGTGTGTGAGGAATGGTGGCAAGAAAATGTTCCCCCGGCGGAAATTGATGTGGTAAGTGATGGGGAATCCAGAGTTTTGGGTGTGTTGCACTAGCTCCAGTCTCAATGCATACATCTCTTGTTTCAGACACTCAATTTCTGAATCAGTCGACTGCTGTTGGTAGACAAGTTCCTGCTGCTTGTGCTCTCCGTCTCGCAAGAACTGCCGAACCACTGCAACACTGCTACAAGACTCCTGTTCCCTCTCCGCTAGTCTGTGTTGGAGCTGACGCAACTGGGTCTCTCTGGCTGACACTTTATCTTTCAACTCAACGTTCTCTCTCAGGAGATTCTGTGTCACAGACGCTAGCAATGACAGATGCATCACCGCCTCTTTTGTTGTGTGCTCAGTCATGTCTTTTCGAGTGAGCTTGATTTCACAACCAGTATAGTGGAATGGACAGTCGCACAAGGCTAGTGGACATTCGTCCAGATGTTTCTCTAGCTCACATCGGTCAAACACAGACTCCTGGCACTTATTAGGGCAGAAGACTGGGTATTTATCACACTCGAGATGATGGGCTTCCGTCACGTCTTCAAACGTGGAGTGATAGTCCAGGCAGTGGTGACAGGAATAAGGCCGTTCTTTACACGTGTCTCTCTCGTGGCCCAATACATTGTGGCGCTGCAAGTCCTCACCACATCCCTGGCTACACTCAACCTCCACAAACTGACATCCATTGAGTCGCGTCTCTGGGGAAGGCCTCTGGTTCAAATGCTCTCCAAGATCATGTAGTTTACTGCTCCATTCGCACCCTTCCTTCTTGTGAGGGCACCAAACCAGGAGTTCAGTTAGAAATATCCCAAGTCCACGATCCTTTGTGAACGTCACGTCCTCCTTGTCACAGTCCAAGCAACTGCTTTCACCATCTTGGAGTGCCTGCACACAGCCACGACAGTACTTACTGTCACAGCAGCTGACCACGCAAGGATCTTGCAAAACGAGCTTGCAGAGCGAGCAGTGAATCCGGGAGGCCGTTTGTGACGGGTCTACTAGCTCGCAGTCATATCTCCCGCTGTTGGCGGCGCTCCCTGTTTCTTTGCAGGGAGAAATAGCGACGGGAGAAGGGGGGCAATTCACGACGTCGCCGTAGTTCGTCACATTGCCTTCTCCGCTCGTTTTTTCAGCCATATCTCGTACAATACGTACAAAAACACGATCGCAGCCAATAGCGGAGGGTGGGGGAGTTGCTTTCCGCATTAGAGCAGTGAATTCTCTCCCGCTATGACTACCATTACTGAGCTACCTACATAGCGTCTTCCTCCGCACGACGAGGATAAGCATGCGCAAACACGACTAATACTGCATGCGGCCAAGAGCGTTGAACACATAAAATGCAGGAGAAAATGACATACCTGACTGATGGTACGGGGACTCATGGAGAGGAAGGACAGGAGAACCTTGGCCTTGACGACCCCGTCAAATGAGCTGAACTGATCCGAGATGACGGCCAGTTTTTCGTCGTTCCAGGTGAGGTTGGAACTCGACCAGCCGTCCTCGCTCTTGAGCTTGTTCAGCAAGTAGTGGAGGGCTTCGTCCCTGTCTGTCATGGCTAGAGGCTACCACGATTGACGATCAACACAAGTTCTCTACTTATTCCAAATAATGCCCACTCTACTTCTAAATAGAGCGCTTCTTCGGCTTTTGCGCATGATCGTTGTTTTTTACAGCTGTGTGTGCCGACGATTTAGGGTAATCCGAACAGATAGACTTGAGTTTAGTGGATATTCTGGACTCCCGTTTCTCTCTACGACCAGTGGATTTTCTACAGTATCGATCTGTAGGTGAGTACACGTTATGACCTGTTTTGCTCTGTAGCTCTAGGATAGATCTGCTGCTGACGAGCAGCTACCGTTACAAACATGGCTAGCTATACATGTAATCGAACCGGTGAAGGCCGTAGACTTCTGTGAGATATTCGCCAAGCTTTACATATTATGTAGAATGTTGCTTTGTCTTGCCCGAAGTACGAGGTGTTATGTTTTTGCCACAAAGCCAGTGCCAACTAATGGTGCCTGTAGCTAGTACATCTGTACTCATCAGATGTTAGGTGACACAGTGGTACACCCATTACAGCGGTGGGGGATCGCGTCATGTCTGAGCCAGACACCCAGATGTGTTGTTGGGAGTCAGTGAGCTGTGAGGAGTTCTCGGAGTGGTTTGACTGTGACGGGAGGCTGGTGAAAGACGTGACCATGAGACAGAGAGTTTTTGAAGGTCTCCACTACTAAATATCTGCTTGTATTTTTCCATGATGTTTGTTGACTCGTTTGCTCTGCATTTGCCTTGCGGGCTCGTTGATGTTTGCGTGTTTAATACACATGCCCTGTGTAAACGGAGGTGGCATTGTAGGACTTTCTGCAAAGATCTGAAATTTTTTACACTCTTTCTACGTGCGTGAACTATGTCAGGGCATGGCGTTCGTAATATTAGTCAAGATTATAATGCATGCCTGTATTAGCCATGTGGCCCTTTGTATTGCTGGCTCTCTCCTTCCCAACATCTGTCTTCCCAATCTCACACATTCCACCAAAGACTGCTCTCAATGCTGGCTGAATGAGACTTGTCAATTGGCACATTGTCCAAAGGGGGAAACTGTTGTTAGCACCACATATTTTCCAGAAGCACTTTTCCCACATCATTGGGAAGAGAGCTTCTACATACATCTGGTGGTTATTATCACCATGCCATAATGGTTTACATAATTATGAGCAAGCCACCCAAATTTCTCACCTCACCATTGCTTGCCACAATAGTGTATTGCAAACCGAAACTCTTCACTGAACCTTATGTACCTGATATTCAACGCTCTCTTATACTCTGCTTCTCTTGTACTTCTCCCTGTTACTGTCTGGCCGGGTGGCGGGTTTGCGGGTTGGTGCTGGGGCGTCCAAGCTTCGTTGTTTTCTGTCGGTGTTTGTGGGGTCTGTGGGTTGTGTCTTAGCGTGGGTTGGCTTGGTTCTCTTTTTGCCAGTTTTTTCTTTTTCTTTTTTAGTTCTCAGCTCTCCTCTCTCTGTATACGCACAGCTGTAGTAGACCCCTCCTGTCGCAGGAGGCTCTGGAAGTTTCTATTGAGATCTTCCCCGCAACACTCACCTTCGGAGCAGAAAAATTCAGAAACCAAATATGCATGGGGTGAGTGGGGTGGGTGTGTGGGGTACGGGATTAGATGTGGGTGGTTCGCTGGGGGGGGGGGGGGGTTGTAGGGAGTAAATAAAGGATAACCCAGAGGTAATGGGGGGGGGGTGGGGGTTGGAAGGGGGGGGGGGGGCAAGGGCGATGTTGGGGGCGGTGGGTGAATAAAGGGTGTGCTGGAGTCCTGCTTGAGGGGGTGGGGGGGGGAGGGTGTAGCTTCGGAGGGAGGGGGTTAGTGGGCGCTAGTCGGGGGGCGGGCGGGGGGGGTGCTTCTACTTGCGGGGGTGGGGGAGGTTGTTCAGGGGGGGCGTGTGTGGGGGAGGGTGGGGAGGTAGGGCGAGGTGGGGTGGGGGTAGGGGTCGGGGGGTGATGTGTGGTTGATTGGTGGGTTGGGGGCCATGGGCCAGAGGGGGGGGCGAGGTGTGGACGTGCCCTCGTGGTGGGTGGTTTGCTTTGGGTGGGGGGGATGTTGGGGTGTTCGGTTGCGGCTGGTGGTGTGTGGGTGGTTTTGGTTAGCGGGGTTTGCGGGTTTGTTTTTTATTGTTTTTTTGTGTAATGATGTTTTTTTTTTTTTATTTTTTAAATTTTTTTTTGTTTTGACCTTGAGAACAGGTCTCAGTACCAGGCCCTCTGCAAGAGGTGAGAGAATAACCTCGTATTACTAGTACACCGGCTGAGTTATTTCATTCTATCTTCACTAATCAGAGGTTCAACTCTGATATAGCCGTTAACTTCCTCCCGTTTTACCTAGCATTCATAGCATCCGTAGAGGGAATATGGCGGACCATCCTTGCTCTGGTTGGTAACCAGAGTTACAGATAATGAGTGTTTGTTTGGTACCTTAGTTCCTCGGCACGCATGGCTTACACCTCTTGCTCTGTTTGTGGGTCTGCAGCTATTCAGGTTCGAATCCCGGACAAGCACTGAAACTGACAGATGGTCCAGAGCATTGGCTGGGGGGAGCTCTGGTTCCTCCCCTTACCCACAAACCTACCACTGACCCATGTTTCTCAAAGGGCAGCGTATAGTTCGGCATAGCACTGCGTCCGTAGACGTCTGTCTGGAGAGATGCAGGGCTGGCCATTTATTTTCAAGCTTAGAATTTAATGTTTTGACTTGGTTTGTATGTGTGCAGGTGGGAGAACATTGATAAGAATGTGGCAATGCCCGACGACGACCTCTCCGAGTCTCCTCCCTACATGGAGCTTAGTGACGACGACGATGGTGACGACTCCAATTACTGCCCACCACGAGAGAGCGGATTGTCTCAGTGTGGACGGAGTCTCTCAAACCCTTTCCCCGACGGGAGGGCCGAGCTGGATAGGTCTCGTTCCAGCGACACTGGTGGCGTGGAACCGAGACACAAGAGTCCAAGCGATGGGAATGTAGTGCTGAGTGCTGCGGCTGGGTTACTGGAGGAGAGGTCACGGGGTCGTGCCAGGGATAACGGGAGGGAGGAAGAGGAGACTGATGATAGAGAGGCCTTAGTGAATGGTGGTATGTCTATGTATACAGCATGCATTAGTGAGTATAGTGTCTACTGGATATGCAGCCGATCGCTGTCGTATTCTTGAATGGATTGTGTCATGGGCCACATATACTACGTACTTGTACGTAGCAAAACAACTGGTCAATGCCAGGCGTATATTGTGGTAGCCCACTGCCTATTATAATTATACAAGTGGTGGCTTTACTGAGTGTCTGTAATTAATGATTGTCAGATGAAGCAGAGTCCAACCGCCAGCCAAAGTGTGAGTGTGACTTCAGACGTCGCAGTTGGGAAGATCTTGTTGACGAGGACGGCAGAGCCTTGCTCTCCATCCTAGAATTTCCATCACGGGTATGTACAATGTATATGTATGTGTACATCATACACGCACTAACTCTTACTGTAATGCATTCATCGTTCTGTTACACATCGAACGATAGATGCTTTGCCATGCCTTTTGTGTGCTTGGCCATCATTTGCTCAAAAGAAATGTATTACAAACATATGGAAACCCATACAACAATTAATTTTGGTGTTGTTTACCGATTAGTTGTAGTCCTCTGAACCGATATGTATACTACTGGAACGAATGCGAATCATGTTGATTTGGTCACAGAGTGAACAGCTCTATATTTCTCCTATGAAGTGAAATGAGATATGGGTGTTGATGTGGTTGTTCAGGTGTTTGCAGCGAGACAGCCACTGGAGCTGGAGACTGGGTATGCCAAGGACAAGAGAATAATTCTCAGAGACGTCCTCAGGACTGACAGGAACTTCCACTACTTCAGGTCCAACCTCTATACATGTATTCCTCCTGTACTGTACTTCTGTTGTATATTAGTCTATGGTAACTCACTAACGTTTTGAAACCCATGGGCACTTCGAGCAATGACGACCACACCTTCATTTCTGTATTGTTCCTGCGTCTCTGCATCTAACTTATACCTGTATATATAGCGTTATGTTGCGAGTGAAGGTGAGCAGGAAGTTTCACGAAAGTAGGATGGAGCCATTCACTTACTACTGTCACATGGCTGTGGTATACATGCTATGTACATTCGGTGGAGCATTTGATGTATGTTTATATTGTCATTACAGCGCGTTCATTTTGCATCTCTGTTTTCTCTTTGTCTCCTCTTTCTCCCCGGTTCCCTCCCTTCTTCTCCCACTGCTCTTAACAGTCACAAGAGGAACTTGAGGAAAGTCCACAGAATTCTCCTCATCTACGCCATGTTCCATCCTGGTGAGCCAACATACATATATACATCATTACGTATGACGCTCCCCTAGAGTTCCAGTGTTTCCCACACCATTATAACTACCGGGCGCTATGCCCGGATCGAAAAAGCCCGAAAATGGGAGTGTGCAATTATTGCGCATGTGTAAAATGGCTATTACACTGTGTGCAGTTGCGCTGGGTATAGTGTAGCACTTGAAAGGCTTTAGGCAAGTATTGATTTCCCAACAGGAAGTGCTGAGTAGCAAGTATTATTATTCAGCCAGAGACCTGAGGTATATAATTCATAAGCACCCTGTTTGAGTATTACCCTGCGGGAAACACTGGAGTTCATATTGAAAAATTCATGACTGTAAATTCTCCAAGTATAAAGGGGATGTGGCGGTAGATAAGGGCTAAATTTAGAAGTGTTACTAAACATAGAACAATACAAGTGCAAGACACACACCGGTCTATCTCAACATTTTTGCTCTGAGTTTCTCTTCTCCTTGAGACCACCAAGTACAGTTGCAGTGCTACTGACATTGTTGTTGTACTATTCTGGTCCACTCAGAGATGGGCTATGCCCAGGGAATGAACGACCTTCTGGCGAGGTTCCTGGTCGTGACAGACTCGGAGGTCGATGCCTTCTGGATGTTTGAGCGCTACATGAAGGACAAGAGGATTGACTTCATGGAGGTCTCCATGATGAGGAAAGTTGGTGAGCCACTTGCCTTCGTCGTCCTGCTACTGTTGTTTGTTAGCCTACCGTTTGTGCAATGTACCGTTTGTGCAATGTAACCAACGTAACTTGTTATAAACTGGCTATCTACACATCCTTTACTCACTAGATGGCATACACTCCTTCCCTCCTAATATTCCCCCGGTTACTTTCTCTTTCACTGCTCCTCCTCTCAGCTCTGGTGAGGAAGCTCATCTCCGAGATAGACAGAGACCTCTACCAGTTCTTTGAGTCCTCAGAGTGTCACGACTACCTCTTCTGCCACCGCTGGCTCCTCCTCGATTTCAAGAGAGAGTTCACCTTCCAAGACAGCCTCAGAATCTTTGAAGTTAGTTCCTATCTCAGGGAATGGGTTAAAGAAAGAAACGGTTACTCTTCTTTCACTGCGAGTTCAATCTTTAGCCTTACTGACACATTCCCCTTCACTCTTACTGTATATGGTCCATGGGTGCAATCTAACATTTCCCCCAACTGGCCAATAAGCTCTCAATTCTATATATAGCCAACAGCTTTCACACTAGCCCAAATTGAAGGCACAGAATCAATTACACATCATCACAAACAATGTCTTCATCTGACTGTCTAGTTGGAGGTTCCTGTACTCCTTCCAAATACCTCCACATGGTTGTCAAAAGAGTACAAAGCACACCGCGTGCACTTGTGTAAACTACATAGTACGCATGCGCGAATATCAGACCCCGCCCCCATGCGTCGCGTATTCGATTGCCAGTTCGCCGCGGCGAAGACGCTGGCTCACGTCCAACTAAACCACGTTAATACAACTTGTCTAGTGTGTCTCTCGCCAGCCGGGCGACCGCTTTAGGCGTTAACGCCCGTCCACGCCGTAATTTACCCGCGGCGGGTGGGCGGGCGAGTGCTATATAGTTTGAAGCCCTGTGGTCCCATAGAAATGTACTGTAGAGTAAACAAAGCAGCTTAGTGTTTCTTGGTAGTGTGTGTGTAATAACATCCAAGCCAAGGAATTTTCCCCCTTAATAGTGGTGCAGTCAAGAAATCAAGGCTATTTTGTTCATTGACCACCTGTTGTACGTAAATTCAGGTATTAGGGACCCACTATCTGGAGCTGTACTCGGACAAGGCACAGGTGGAGACAGACAAGGCCATTGCTAAAGAGTTTCTCAATGAGGGTGGGTTTGTTAGAAGAGTGTTTGGTAATGTTGTGTGTGTCTTAATGGTAATGCGGCAGTAGGGCTAACTGAAAACGGGAAAGAACTTTCACTGTGCCCTAGATTTATCTGTTATGTATATACATTCCCTGGCCATTGTATCAGGTGGTGAGATGAGACCAGGCAGAGGAATGATGAACTTTGAGTTCACCTTTGACCTCTTTGTGTGTGTGGCCATCCTCACTCTCCACAGAGACAAGATCTGTCAGTCAACTGATGCTGCCAGTGTGTACGGCTGTCTCAACAGGTTAGCCATCGGTCTCTGTACTATTAGCAGTCTATATCCTTGAGCACTTGCCTGCATGACAATGCTTTGTTCTCCCTGGAAGAATGATGTCCCCCTCCGTGTTACTTAACATACTCCTGACGATTGTTTACACCAAAAGTCTGGGATTAATTATTGGTTTTGCTGAACAAGGGTATTTTTGTGAAATCGAAAGGCAGATGACTGAGCATGAGACTACCCTTAAATTGTCAGTTTGCAATCATATCCAATTACTCAGTCATTGTAATCGCTGTTTTGGACTAAGACAGTATAGCTGACCAGTCAGGCGGTATTTTATAAAACTCTCTCTCTCTCTCTCTTTCTGCTCAGTCTCTCAATGAACATGGACCTGTCATCAGTGCTAAAGCAGGCAGTCCACCTCTGTCTTCAGTACTGCAGACAGACGGTGACCAAGGGATTTGCAGAAATCAACATCTGACTAGTCCTCACTCAAGGACATTATTGTGTTTCTATACACCTCTCATACAAATATTATAATTATGCATTGCAAGCAGTGGGCCGTAATAACAGCTACGTAGCTGTATTATTGTATAGAGAGTTTTTCTGGAGAGATTGAAGGATACCAACGTGTGCATTGTCACAACACAAGGAGCAACATGCCAATGGTCCTGGACTGCAAGAGCTCGTCAGTGAGATGGTATAATTATGACGGGGAAACTACACTCGTTAAAACACCCCCTTTATACAGTCTCTCCTGAGGCAAGCAAAATGAGACCCTATACCTAGTATCTGCTGAATAATGTATTCATGCAGCCAAGCTGTTGCACATGCCCTAATGTTTCACGCAACTCTCAATAGAAATGCATTCACATATTATCTTGCGTGTATTTACAGTAGCTTTTTTCATCCATGCTGATGAGCATGCATGGGCTGTATCAATGCATGACCCGAGGAAAGAGTTTGCCACTAACATGGTATATATTGAGAATTGAAACTTTTGTATGATGTTAGCTATCACCAAGTATGCAATTTTGACAGCAAGCAAGCACTAAACAAGCATGGCCTGGATTCCCGAAGCCATGCCTGGTAAACAACATTGTGTGTTAAAATCACACATTCTCCCTAGAAATAACTTTCATAGCCAACACTTTTCCAACACGACCATCATTATGGCTGTAAACACAGTGTTGGGCGCCTTTCACAACAAAAGTAAAGGTAGCTACAAGCCATCTCTTTACAGTAGCACGATCATAATAGGGCTATATAGCAATCTGAATGAAGAGGGTAGGGTAATAAGAATTGAACATGAATGCAGGCAAACTTAAGTATAATTATTGCAAGTAGCTAACTGTGCAGGTTTTAATTACGTTCCTTTTTAGTCATACTGAGTCAGGTTCTGCACCGTGTTGCACTTGCGCATAGACTGAGTCTCGAGCTGTGGTGGGCTGGTGTTCCAGAGTAATGCTCTCAGGAAACTCGTATTCATCATCTGGTTCTTCTCCAATCTGTCTCGCTGTGTTATATGCCACATTGGTAGTTGTATGAAGCCCACTTCTACAATCAACATTTGTTTCTTCCTCAACCACTCTAACTGCTTCATATGCTTCGTTGATATCATCATCAACTCCAGCCTCCCTCACAGTATCATATGCCTCGTTGGTTGTTGTTTGTGGCTCACTAAAAAACAGCGATTTTGAACTTTATAAAATATTTTTTGGGATTTCTTCTTACACATTGGTTTCGTCTGAAATTCCATATGGCACGTTTAATTACTGGTCCTCTAATGTATAATGCATACTAGTTACCACAGTAAAACTCACCTGCTGGTCTTCCTACTTGTTGCAGTCTTTTGTATACATCTGTTAACCATCAGAAAGCTTAATACTAAAACAGCAATGGTGACAATAAAAGTAACAGCAACTGCTGCTACACTTATTATAGCAGTGTCAGTTTGTGACGTTTTTGAACATGAACATGAGACGTTTTCATTCTGGATAATCTTAGTCACTGTAGGAATAATACAACAGTTTTCTACTTTCACACAATTCATTGGCTCACCAGTAGAAACAATGATAGGAAGACTTGTATTCATTCCTGCTACATTGGTAGCTGATACAGTGAGTGTGTAGATAGTGGAGGGGTCCAACTGGTGGATGGTGTAGGTAGTGCCAGACAAAAGTGCACTGGTGACCTCAGACACTCTGTCGGTTTGTCTCCAGACCACCTCCCAACTGGTCACCATCCCACTCGACACACTCCAGGAGAGGGATATGGAGGTGGCTGCTATGGAGCTCACTGACACCAACACCTGCCCTGGAACTGGGACTAGATATTAGGTTATGATATATATGCATACATGCGTGTATCATACTGACTTAGCTGAATTTGAAATACTGAGGGGGTGCTTGGTGGTAGGTCTAATGATGTGGCTATTATTGATATGTTATAGGAGTCTCCATTATGAAGATTAGTCAGTAGGTAGCTGTCAGTGGATCCACCACTAACAGTCTTACTTCCACTGTGCCCTCTACTACTGTCATAGGGGATTTTGTAGCCAGTGGCATCACTGGAAGGACTCCAAGACACTAAGATACTCGTAAGACCATCCTGGGCTGCTATCACATCAGTGGGAGGTGATGTACCTGTACATGTTATTGGAATTTAACACTAGCTAGAATATATTGGCCCAATATTACCAGCTATGGTGATGCTAGCTGAGGCACGGGAGGGCAAATTGTTCTTTACTGTACACGTGTACTTTCCTGCAGAATCTGCTGTCAGTGTGTGTTTATATTCCGCAGTCCCTCGGTTAACAACCAAAGACACAGATTCTTCATTGAGAGTGATGGAGTCTCTTGTCCAACTGACAGTGGTCGCTGGTCCACCGGTAGAGATACAGGTAAGGATTTTCAAGCTGTAGTCAAACGCAACTCTGGATATTGTGATAGCCCCTGCAATTATAAAGTAGCCAATATTATTATGTGCATGTTTTTCTGAAATCTATACATAAAGTTCTCGAAGTACATACCTTCGTTAGAGGGATACAAACCCACGCAGAAAGAGCCTCTCACAGAGATATCATAATCGTCATGGACCACATCAGTTGATATAGCACAGCAGTATATACCATGACTTGGTGAAACACCACTACGTAGATCAACTCTCTGAGCTCCACGAACTTCAAAAACATCTCCAGAAAATCGTAGCATGGATACATTAGGGAAATACCAGTCTCCACGATGAACTCCCTGAGAACTACTGCAACATGTGTGGAGGTCAGTGATACACTGAAGACCGTTACTATCACTGGTCCCCACTAGACTGAGGTCCACATAGGAATGGTTGGCCAGAGTCTGGCCCATGAAGGAGACAAAAGGAAAGGTCTGGGAGTGAACCTTCGTCAAAAGCCAGAAGAATATCATTAGAAGGGCCGTCCTCATGATCCCGGCAACAGAAGGTTCTGATAGCAGATAGCTATCGACTAGATTTATTTTTCACGCAATGAGCATGCGCATGCGCGATCTGTAAAGCACACACGAGAGACCCTCACCCTCTGACGGGTGTGGGGTGCCTACCGGGGATTTCGAGCAACAGGCAGCTGCTAGACGCGGACACGTGGCGTCTGTAGTATCGTGGACGTCATGGTGGGATGGGTAGCCCCTTTGGTTCGTGTTGCCGACAGTCTGTGATGGTATCTCACCTCTGCCTACGCCCCCGCAATCCTGATCTACGGTGGTATGAGGTTCCAGGCAAGTCAACTTGAGTGACTTCAGCCCTGCTAGACACGAACACGTGGCCTCTGTTGGATGTCATGGCGGGATGGGTAGCCCCCTTGGTTCGTGCTGCCGACAGCGCTGTCTTTGCCTCTCACCAGACTTGCCGTTCTCACCTAAACCCCGGACTATGTCTCTCCATGTTCCATTATTTTTTTGTGTGCGTGTTGTGTTACAACTCCTGTAAACCCAGGGTATGATGATGATTGATTGATCACGTACGGCCGTATGCGGCGCGAGCGCTGACCTCGCGCCGGCCGGCCGGCCGCTGGTTTATAATTTCCTGGCCGGTTGCCACCACACCGCGTCCCTCTTGTCACAATAGTATCTACACTGTGAGGTTAGGTATGACGGCGCAGTTTGTAGTTCCACTGCTGCTGCTCGTGTTTTGCACATGGAAAGGTGAGCGTAGTAAATTTGGCGCCATTGTCGGGCTATCTAAGTACAAAACCAAAGAGATGCTGCAAACCGAAATGTGAAAGTGTTTGTACTTTATGGTCCGTTATTTGTTTCAAAGGTGCCGCTCAGGTCCGGTGCTACAGTTCGACGGGGTGCGAGGGGTCCCCAGGAGTGCTGCATTATTGATCCCAATGGTAAGATTTATAATAATGTTCCAGTGCGTCTATAGGAATAGAGCATACGAATTTTGATCTATGATCTAACAAACAATATGAGATAAGCTATGTAGACCTCCCTCAACTCTTTTTCTGGTTTGCAACTATTGTGTTTCTAAGTCATTTGCATTACTAGTGAAGTGTTAAAACTGATTGTCAACCTCACCCGGTTGACTATGCAGTGTACACAGCTATAATATAATGAATAGCAAAGAAATTTCTAATAAATCCACAGGAAAGGATCTTGGATTGATTGTATCAACCAACTTACGGTGGCGACCGCATTATCAGCTGATCACATCCAAAGCTTACAAAATGCTAGGTCTGCTTCGCAGAGTTTTTTCAAACTCCATGTCCGTATTCGCTAAACGCTACCTGTATACATCCCTTGTACGCTCTCAGTTGCTCTATTGTTCGGTCATTTGGCATCCACACTTGTTGATGGATATAAAGTGTCTGGAACTCGTTCAAAGAAGAGCAACAAAATTTGTCATGAAGGGTACTGCAATGGATTATAAAAATCGTCTGATGTATTTACATCTCTTACCGCTAATGATGGAGTTAGAAATTGCTGATATTATCTTTCTCATCAAGTCCCTAAAATTCCCCTCCGAACACTTCAATATACTCAATTATGTCAAATTTTGTGACAACCCTACACGCTCATCCTCTCATTTCAAGCTAAGGCACTCCTTTTGTAAAAACCAGTCTGAGAGAAATTTTTACTTCAATCGTATTCCCCGCCTTTGGAATTCTCTACCATCATTTGACATTAATCTCCCTATTGCTACCGTCAAGTCTAGACTGCGAAACTTCTTTTGGATTCATTTCATCTCACACTTTGATTCTGATAATGTATGCTCCTATCACTATGTCTGTCCATGCCAAAAATGCTCTAAGCTTCCCATCTCAATGCATTTCACTAGTTTTATCTAAATGTTGTCCATGTTATGTCCTATTCTGTGTAATTTTATTTTTATTTTTATGGCTGCTGGCTTGATGCCTTCAGTCCTTCAACACAGTTGTCACCACCTCCCATGTTATCTGTCACACTTCTTTATGGCATCACCTCCTACCTGTGTTGTAAAGCTGAAATAATAATAATAATAAAAATAATAGCTACATAAGAACCCTGCAAAAATAACCAGTGGCAGGAGATCCAGGGCTACAAATTTCCACTACACCCACAGCATATTCTTTTGACTAAGCAGCAGTTAGAGTAGCTACCTCTTAAGTATCAGAAAGCTATCTTCCGTCGACCATATAGAGGTAGAAGTGAGCAACACCAGCATCATTCTGGGTGTGGACGATATTCTGCTGAATGTGAGGGTGATGGATGATGGCATGCCTCTGCTGGTGGATAAAACCATAACAATCACCTTAAGAAAAAGAGCAGGGGGTACAACAAATGACATCATTCTCAGTGAAGCAACTCTTATTATCCGTGCTGCAAAAGGTGAGAATACGATTGTAATTGCTTATAATTATGTGAATGCAAACTGGTGGGAAAGCGAAGCCAGCGTTCATCAGCTGAATCTGTGGTTTTGATGTACTATCCAATGAGGGCAACGTCACACTTACCACAATGTTTCATGAAGTAATAGACAGATGAGAACATCACATGTGTTTCACTAGTGTTTACTCTCTAAAAATGCATTATAGTTTTACAGTATCTCCTTGACCCATTTCAATTCTGCCACTATTTTTGCTCCCTCCTGATCGTGATATTTACCCTCCCTCCCTCCCTGCTTAGTGGAAGTCGGGTTCACTGAAACCGCCATTACTGTAATGGAAAGCTGTGAAAGAGCTAGTGTGTGTCTGTTTGCCAGGTCTGTCAACCCTATTGAAGTCACCCTCACAGTGGTTACTTCACAACTGGAACTGCCACAGGTATTGTATAGCTGTGACAATGGGTGTGTAGATAGTGGAGGGGCCCAACTGGTGGATGGGTCCAACTGGTGGATGGTGTAGGTAGTGCCAAACAAAAGTGCACTTCAGACACTCTGTCAGTTGGTCTCCTGGCCACCTCCCAACTGGCCACCATCCCACTGGACATACTCCAGGAGAGGGAGATGGAGGTGGCTGTTATGGAGCTCACTGACACCAACACCTGTCCTGGAACTGGGACTGGATTAGGGAGGTATTGTGGAAGAGGCTCATGAGAAAAGCAAATGACAATGTCAGAGTTTCTAGATAAGAGATAGGCTAAGGAAAGGTTTCACTCACTTAGTGTGATTTCAAACTCCACAGACACAGCACTACTAGGTAAATCTATTGACAGGGCTGCAATAGATATGTTATATGTCTCTCCATTATGAAGACCAGTCAGTGTGTAGCTGTCAGTAGAACCACCACTAACAGTCTCATTGCCACTGTGACCTCCACCACTGTCATAATGGATGATGTAGCCAGTGGATGGACTCCAAGAAGTTTTTAAGCCCAACAAGCAAACATGCAGTGTATTTTTCCGAAGCACTTTGTGGACCAGTTTAAGTGTGATTGTATTTATGCACCTAACCTTGCATCTGAATAATTATTATGATTATGCATCTGGGGTTATCCTATTTTCATGCAGTTGTGTGTAACTCATTCATCTAACACTTAAGACTTACATCTGACTGCGAAATTGACTGAAGCACTACCAAGCCCATTAGTAGCTGTCACAACGTAGAGTCCTGCATCACCAAGGGAGAGAGAAGCTACGTAAAGACCAGAGATGGATAGGTTCCGAAAGGTAGAGTTGGTGATAATAGCCCCATTGAGAGTCCAGGATAGAGTCGGGAGAGGCGAACCACCAACTGCAATAGGGATTAGGACACTCTCTCCTGCTGTCTGAAAATACTCTGCCTCTGCAGCTTCAATAGCAGGGGGATCTATAAGGAGATATTATAAGTTTGAATACATGAGAAGCAATGATACTAGCGGGAAGGAAAGATCAAAGAAATAGCTATATATTGAATTAAGACTCACAATTAATGTATAGAGTCACAGAATTTGATAAAAAAAGAGCCAATCTGGCAAAAGAATTGTCTGCCATTGTCAGATAGACTCGAACTGAGCCAGGTGAAATTGGTAGTTCCCGCACTGTCATTGGAAGGAATGTTAGTGACTTTGATTCTACTATCTGTGTTGGCAATTCCCTCTGACTGAGCAGTGCCAGGAGCTATAGTGATTAGGAGGGTTGGGGCCTCCGCCATCCAAGGAGAACAGGTAAAGCTGGCATCGTCGCCTTCATTGACTCTGAGTTTTTCTGGAGTCAACTGCACAATATTATCTTGACGAAACAGAAATATTGGAGAGTTAAAGGAGACTAATGATGCAAGGCAAGCATTGCACACCCCTTTTATTCTGTTAGTTCTCAACTTAAGCTTAGGTATTGGATATGAGGCTGTATTATATGTACGCAACAAAAACCTGGCTTCACCCCAATTAAAGTGCACACAGGGAAAACAGATATAAATAAGGGGAGAAGAATAGGGTGAGAGGGAAACATTAGCCACCAATGTTTCAAATTTCTCTTTGCAATAAAGATCAACATGCACCCACCAATTGCTCCGAATATCCAAGGCACCCTGTTATATTTGCTGCAAACTCATCTCCTATCTCATCACTATAGGCCTGTCTGACACTGCAGGCAGCTATGAAGGCAAGCAGCAAAATTACTGAATTGACTTTCCCTTCAGTAGGTGTCTGGAAAAAATTTACTATAATTATACCAATCCAGTGAGATGTCACTCACATACTGAACAGATTGTATACTAGCTACCTGGTTACAGTTGGACCACTGACAAGCATTATGTCCTGACTTTCCAAGGTAGACAGAGCCACAACAATAATACGCTTGAGTTGCATCAAATGAGACTATGCTCTGGTTAACATACTTGGGCGGTACTCCAGCCTTACTTTTCGCGAGAGTGACTGGCTATATAATTATATATGTGAACCTGTTTGACCTCTGACGGAGGACGCGCATAGTTTGCTCCGACTGACACGCTTCTGCACATGAACGATTGAGCTCAGCCACGGTCATCATAGCTCTGTCGTTACTTGCTTACACACATCCCTATTAATCTAACTTGGGACGGTTTCTGACACAAGGGCAATTGGCCCATATAATTTTAGTAAAGACAGCTAGCTGATTAGAGCTAATCAGAAACGGATTAGCTATTAGCTATAATTATATACCTTGGGAGACCACGAACTGAAGACAGGAATCGAGCAACAATATCAGTAGCATTACTTGCATAATTCTTTAGGTTGCAACACAACTTCTCGGTTGTATGGGACACCGAACTTAACACGCGCGGAGCCCACGTTTCTGCGCCTGCACCCGCGCATACGCCGCGCAATCGGGTACGACGGAACAACTTGGAATCTAGTTAACGCTAGTCCTGTTAACCTGATTCTACAATGCATGCACCAGGCAAGGCAGCAGCCGGTGCATGCAATAGAGTGTAGCTTATAGATAGCGCCGTGAGTATTGGTATAGAGCTGAAGTGATTTTGAATAATATATAATACGTGGAAGTGTTGATTTGCTGAATTTTTTGATATGAAAAACGCATTTGGAGTCAGTTTGTAATCTTGTGTTCTATTGGTAATTTGTTTGGTCTTTTGTTGTCCTTCGTGTATAGCACACCCGTACTTTGGACAGGTGGAATTCTCGTGACATTCCTAAGCTTTATGGTGTCCCTCACGTGAAACCTGTTTGCTCTGTATTTCAGCTTGTCTTCACAACAAGTACGTTTTGGAGACTCTCTAGTGCTTATTGACTTAGCTACTCCCAAGATATGTAGGTCAAGAAACTTTACGACAACAGAAAATCTGAAAGGAAGTGAATCACAAACAAGCCTCGGTAGTTAATACTTTATGCATACATATATACACCCAATCATTGATGTTTTTGATAAGAGACTCAAGGTTTAGTCACTTGAACACTCTCAGTGAGAGAGAGTGAGAGTCTGTATGGTGTATCATAGCCTGCCTCAGTCCCTCCTTGCTCTACTACCTCTGCATTGTAAGCTTCGTTCCTTGTTGTCCTGAATGGGTCTGTCTCCCTTTTAAAACAGATTCAAAAGATAATACGTAAATATAGGTACATACCTACATATATACCTCTCTGATGTCATAAAAGGAAGCTGCATTTCACTATTTCTCCTACTGATGGAGGAAAGGCACTTAGAAGCATTCAAAATTATCCGTTTGAAGATGGAGTGTAGTCTGCCACTTTTATAGAGAAAACCCATGATGACTATCATTCCAGCAACGGTCGCTATAGCCAGTAGTGTGATAACCACTCCTGCTGCAATCTCAAACCCAGCATCTTGTGGGTAACTGGTAGCGAATTCACCTGTAGCTATAATGATAGTATTTCAGAAGCTCTGGGAGTATAATTTTGAGTACCAGTAGAAATGATGATGGGAAGACTAGTATTAGTTCCAGCTACATTGGTAGCTGTGACAGTGAGTGTGTAGATAGTGGAGGGGTCCAACTGGTGGATGGTGTAGGTAGTGCCAGACAGAGGACCACTGGTGCTCTCAGTGCCTCTGTCAGTGGGTCTCCAGACCATCTCCCAACTGGCCACCATCCCAATGGACACACTCCAGGAGAGGGAGATGGAGGTGGCTGCTATGGAGCTCACTGACACCAGCACCTGCCCTGGAACTGGGACTAGATATTAGGTTATGATTTATATGCATACATGCATGTAGCTATCATACTGACTTAGCTGAATTTCAAATACTGAGGGGGTGCTTGGTGGTAGGTCTAATGATGTGGCTGTTATTGATATGTTATAGGAGTCTCCATTATGAAGACTAGTCAGTAGGTAGCTGTCAGTGGATCCACCACTAACAGTCTTACTTCCACTGTGCCCTCCACTACTGTCATAGCAGATCGTGTAGCCAGTAGCATCGCTGGAAGGACTCCAAGACACTAAGATACTCGTAAGACCATCCTGGGCTGCTATCACATCAGTGGGAGGTGATGTACCTGTACATGTTATTGGAATTTAACACTAGCTAATATTTTTGCCCCATATACATTACCAGCTACGGTGATGCTAGCTGAGGCACTGGAGGGCAAATTGATCTTTACTGTACACGTGTACTTTCCTGCAGAATCTGCTGTCAGTGTGTGTTTATATTCCGCAGTCACTCGGTTAACAACCAAAGACACAGATTCTTCATTGAGAGCGATGGAATCTCTTGTCCAACTGACTGTGGTCGCTGGTCCACCAGTAGAGATGCAGGTAAGGATTTTCAAGCTGTAGTTAAACACCACTCTGGATATTGTGATAGCTCCTGCAATTATAAAGTAGCCAATATCTATATGTGCATGTTTTTGTGAAATCTATACATAAAGTTCTCGAAGTATATACCTTCGTTGGAGGGATACAAACCCACGCAGAAAGAGCCTCTCACAGAGATATCATAATCGTCATGGACCACATTAGTTGATATAGCACAGCAGTATATACCATGACTTGGTGAAACACCACTACATAGATCAACTCTCTGAGCTCCACGAACTTCAAAAACATCTCCAGAAAATCGTAGCATAGATCCATTAGGGAAATACCAGTCTCCACGATGAGCTCCCTGAGAACTACTACAACATGTGTGGAGGTCAGTGATACACTGAAGACCGTTACTATCACTGGTCCCCACTAGACTGAGGTCCACATAGGAATGGTTGGCCAGAGTCTGGCCCATGAAGGAGACAAAAGGAAAGGTCTGGGAGTGAACCTTCGTCAAAAGCCAGAAGAATATCATTAGAAGGGCCGTCCTCATGATCCCGGCAACAGAAGGTTCTGATAGCAGATAGCTATCGACTATTAGATTCGCTATGAGCATGCGCATGCGCGATCTGTACGTACGTGTACGGCCGTATGCGGCGGGAGCGCCGACCTCGCGCGCCGGCGCTGCTTATTTCCCCGCCGGGCCAGTGGCCACCACCGCGTCCCTCTGGTCACAATAATACTAGTAGGGGAATGCATGGCATTTTTGGCGAGCGGAAGCGCGCTTACAATTGGTGTCTAATCGTATGAGTCACTCTTGTGTGTGCACAAAACAGTGAGATACATTGCACAGGACCAAGTAGGCCGAAACGACCCGAGCGCAGTAGACAATTCGAGTCGAGTCAAAAACAGTCAGACGACAGCGCGAATCAGGCATAATCCGGCAATCTGATTGGTCTTGCAGGAATAGGGAACAAGTGGCAATGTAGAAAAATCTCTCGCTGGACTGTGCAGCAATACTCGATAGCTTCGGAGGTGTTGCGTTTCCCCCTGATTCCGCTCAGCATTATGAAAATGTTGAAATCCCTTTCGGATAAAAAGAAGCGTGTAATGCTGGAGCATGCGCAGTTGGACGACGTACGGTGACATATATATATATATATATAGAAAAATCGCGCCGTTCGGACCACTAGGTTAGCTCGCTTCCGCTCGCCAATAATGTCTACACTGTGAGGTTAGGTATGGCGGCGCAGTTTGTAGTCCCATTGCTGCGGCTCGTGTTTTGACGTGGAAAGGTGTGCATAGTAAATTTGGCGCCATTGTCGGGCTAGCTAGCTCGCGCAAGTACAAAACCAAAGAGATGCTGCGAACCGAAAAAAGTGTTTGTACTTTATGGCCCGTTATTTGTTGACCCTCGGCGCGCATGCGCAGCGCGGTTACGGTAGTTGGTTTGTCTGTCTGTGTGTGTGTGTGTGTGTGTGTGTGTGTGTCGACGCTTATTCTGGCACTACAGGCGACGAGGTGGCTAATGAGCGATACCAACGGCTTTAGAAGTACGCGAACCTGAAAATGTATTAGGCGATTTTCCTGAAACGACGGCGTTCGAGTGCGACAAACTGGCACTGTCGCGGACCGAGTTCCGTGGCCCAACCCATCATTAAGCGGTGCGCATGCGTATATACGCTGTATGCTGGCTCCACCTCTACCTGATCCGCTTGCTCTAGGAGGCACAAGAAGCCACAGCGATGGACGTGTATCGACTGCCGCATACTATCTACTACCGTAGCTAGCCCGTGTCAGATTCTCCGCGAGCTATATACTAGCGGGAGACCGCGGGCAAACGCCAATAGCCCAGCCCATCATTAGCGATACCGCCCATGCGCAGTTCGCCGAGGGTTTGCACTTCAGTGCTTTTCATTTCAAAGGTGCCGCTCAGGTCCGGTGCTACAGTTCGACGAGATGAGAGGACTCTCTTGGCGAAAAAAACCACTGCCCAGGAGTGCTGCATTATTGATGAGGCGCTGTCCTTTGACAGTGGATCAGAAACCTCTGTAGCCTGTTTAGGTGTGTCAGGAAACTTCAAATCAATCCACAGCCGACGCAAAATTAATTACTTAATGAATATCTGTCAATTTTATTTTAATTTATTTGTCATCTATGCATGCCCTTGCAATCAGCAGAAGTTGTATAATTATACTTTTCACAAAGCCTGGACAACATAAATAATAGTTAGCTAGGTATTAGGAACGGATAGATGTGTTTTTTTATATTATTTTTTAATATATTTTTTTAAGCAATTTATAATCATACACAATAGCCAAAAGCTAATACATGGTGTATGAAAATTAACGATTAAATATTTAGCCATTCCTTCAAGGATGATTTGAATGATGGGAGAGTTTCAGATGATCTTATATCAAGAGGTAACTTGTTCCAATGTGAGAATGTGAGCAGGTATTAGGCACAAATGAGAAAAGATACGAGTTTGTACGGGAGAAAGGTTGTAAAAATAGACAGCAGTATGTAGACTGAAGAGAAGAGGCTCTTGGTAAAAACACATTTGGGGGGAAATCCATCAGGTGATTTACAATTTTATACATAGTACAAAGATTGATATTCTTACGACGAATGTCGAGTGACGGGATATTGCAGATAAACAACAGAGAAGTGTAATCTAGGTCCCATTGCTTTACACAGAGTCTTAAAGCAAATTTCTGAACTTTTTCAAGTTTCTTAATGTCTTTAAGTAAATAAGGATTCCAAACCTCGCATGCGTATTCTAGACATGGGCGAATGAGAGATATTATACAGCTGCAGAAGATTTGTAGACAATGTGTGAAGGTAGAATGTTCTGTACAGAAGACCAAGCATTTTCTTAGCTCTGGTACAAAAACCATGGATGTGCTTACTCCAGGAGAGATCAGATGTTAAAGTAACACCAAGGTATGTGTAGTGAAATACTCCTACCGATAGCCTGTCCATTAAGAAACAGAGCAGGGGGATGTATTGTATTTCTTTTCCTTGTCACAATCACAAAGTTGCATTTTTCGGGGTTGAAGGTTAGAGATCTACTGGCTGACCACTGTAACAAGGAGTTTACATCTCTCTGTAGTAGCACGAAGTCCATAGCATCATTAATTGGCTTGAAGAGTAGAATGTCATCAGCATAGAGTGTAATTTTAGACCCAGGTGAAAATACCAAATCAGTAGCACCATTTACATACAACAGGAAGAGTAGTGGCCCCAGGACTGAACACTGGTGAACTCCAGAGATCGCATGAATGTCAGAGGAGGAATCTCCATTGATCACAACTTTTTGGATTCGATTGGTTAGGTAGCTACATATCCATCTCAGTAGAATGGGGTGGACATCCATCTGCTGTAGGACTGACAAAAGACAACGATGAGGAACAGAATCGAATGCTTTTTGGAGGTCTAGAAAAATGGCACAGACCTCCTGACCTGCCTCTAAGTGTTTATGCCAGCTAGCTATCAGTGACAGAAAGCAGAGCTGAGGTAGTTGATCTCCCAGAAAGGAACCCCCACTCTGACTCAGATATTATGTTTTTCTCCATTATCTGGTCCATCAATAGGTGTTGGACATGCTTCTCTAGCAGTTTGCTTAAGATAGATAAGAGAGAGATAGGTCTGTAGTTTTTAGGGTTTGCATTATGTCCTGGCTTCGGTATAGGTACAATGTTAGACATTTTCCAGAACACAGGGAAGCAACCAGATTGAATGGATTGACTTATAAGTTTTGCGACCGAAGGTGCGATACTTCTAGCCACGGGTTTAAGCATTCTAGCAGATATCCCATCAGGACCTGAGGACTTACTAACATCAAGAGTCTCAATTTCATGCTTAATCTCTTCGACTGTACATAGAAATTCATCAGGGCATGAGTTTAGCCCAGTTGCAAACTGATCAAGATCTGCGAATGTCAGAGGAGCAATGGAAGAATTTAAAGATTTCTTAAAAAGTAGCCAATTCAAGACATCTTATGGTGTTCCCCCAGAAAAGCAGGCAAGTCTATAAATACCTACAGAGGAAAAAAAACAAACGACCAAATGGAACTACAGTCATAGCTACCAGGAAAAAAGATTGTGGTAAAATGTTTCTTGAGCTTTATACGAGAACATACTTAAAGGACGTATCAGATAGAACATCGGCCTTTTCTTTACTAGTAAAGGCTTTTTTACTGCCCTGAACTAGAACAGGAATAGAGGTTGAGCTCTTAGTCAATTGATGGACTCTTTTCCATGACTGCCATTCTTTTTCCAAGCCCTAAACAAGGAATTTTTCTTTTTTATTAATCTCATGAGTCTTTTAGTTAACCATGGCAGACGAGCACTTGAATGCGAGAGTCTGGGAATGCACTGTTCCATTATATGCAAAAATTGGCTTTGCCATTGTTGTACAGTAACGGAGATATCACCAGAAAACAATGAATCCCAATCAAAAATGTCAATCATACGCCTTGCTTTCATATATCACCTTGGCTGTAGTTCCACAAAGGACGTTTATTTTCTTGACTCCTTTCAAAACACATCACCTTTACCGCCAGCTGAAGACCACTATGGTCTGAGGTCCCCAGAGGTGGAAGAGCAGAACATGTGTACAAAAATGACATTGAGGATATAAAAATCAAATCAATCAGAGACGAACCAGATGGGGTGTTACGAGTACTAGATTGCACAACTTGAGTAAGATTAAATGGAGATAGACAGTACATTAAATGGGTGTAAAGGAAAGAAGTAGTACAAAAATAATTTACATTGAAGTCACCAATTAGAATGACTGAAGAAGGGTTAAGATTGCAAAAATTTTTAGATAGAGAGGCAAAACACTTAACAGAAGCAGAGGGAGGTCGGTAATACAGAGCAACGCAAAATTTAAGAGTAGACTTGTTGGAATCTTGCGTGTGAACTTTTATAATAACAGGACAAAAATCTCCCAGGTTTCCACCTTCTAGCTTGTTTGAAAAATAAAACATGCTACATTACATTGTTGCTGGAAACTTGAGTGCGACTTCATAAAACTCAGTTATTTCAAGTCGAACTCAAGCTAGTGCCACAATTCACTAACTAAAAGAGTTTACACATGGAACTTCGAAAGCATGAAGTATAATATAAGTCCCTGGAGGGCACTTCTCATGCATGAAGCACAGGTGTGAGAATTTGTGCACCTGAGGATTCCAGAAATTTGATTCTATATACCATTGGTGTAAATATCTTATGACAAAACATAGATTTTGTTGAGTGTATAATTAACATTGACTTAGATGTTACACTCTGGCTATTGTTAGAGGGAATGTAAAAGTACACAAGGGCTAAATGTAACTAAAGATATATACTTCGGGCCAGTGTAAGAATGCAATTAAGATTACCTTCTCAGTAAATTGAATCCATATGTATATATACAGCACACAGGCTGATAACCCCAATACCATGTTAATAGGTTAAACCCCACACGATCATCACATCACCACAATAACGAAAAGCACTAAAGTGCAAACCCTCGGCGAACTGCGCATGCGCGGTGTGGCCTTCGTGCAAAAGCCAAAGGAGGTAGACTCAGCCAGGGTGGCTGAATGTCCCATGCCCTAGCTACTAATGGATGGGCTGGGCTGGGCTATTGGCGTTAACTCGCGGTCTCCCGCTGTAGCTCGCGGAGAGTCTGACACGGGCTGGCTACAGTAGATAGTATGCGGGAGTCGATACACACCCTTCGCTGTGGCTTCTTGTGCCTCTAAGGTACATAGCTAGAGCAAGTGGATCAGGTCGAGGTGAGCCAATCGCTTCTAATATACGCATGCGCACCGCTTATTAATGGATAGGTCCGCGACCGTGCCAGTTTGTCGCTCTCGAACGCAGTCGTTTCATCAAAATCGCCATTTCAATTTTCTAGCTCATGTACCGCTAAAGCTGTTTGTATAACTCATAAGCCGCCTCGTAGGCTGTAGTGCGAGAATAGTCGTAGAGAGAGACAGACAGACAGACAGACAGACAGACAGACAGACAGACACAGAACGACTACATAACCCTCGCTGCGCGTGCGCGCCGAGGGTCAATTATTGCGCAAGTCAACAACTCTCCCAAACAAATGACTGGGGGATTGGGGGAGGTCTCACCTGCAGCGTTGTAATAGGGACACAAATGATAATTAACAGTTTATCAAAACCATGCATAGCAAGCATTGTTTTAGCAAGACAAGTCACGTTAATCTGGCAACAATGATAAACTACTGACACAAGTACCCTAAATACTTACCACAATATAATTATTTGATATTTGACAATGTGTGGTCATTACTATAATTGTTATATGTATTTTGCCACACAGAGTTTTTTGTCTCCTGATGAAGCTAATTCTCACTTATTTACTTCCAATAATGAAACACAATCTGAGTGTGTGTGAGCGCATAGGATCTTCGTGCATCCAGCAATGTCACTGTGGGAGGAAATACACATTATCATGCTAGAGTTTACCCTTGAGTAATCACTCATGTAGCTAACCAAGAACAGCCATTAAAATATAAGCAACCATTATCCTTGGAATTCGAGCACATGCAACATTTTTCACACATCCCATGAGGAATTAGCACGGGTTGGGCATGTGCTCAATAATTATGATGTTATTGTACCAAAAGCTAGCAGCAAATATCCCAAGTGGCTCTCCCACAGACACGGAGTGCTATGTACTCTCACCCTACAATATAACATTCCCCAAACTACCTGTGCAGCCTTGCGGTAGCTCTTAGAGTAAGAGCAGGCGGGACTCCAACACAAAGATAAATTGCGCAATTGTCACGCACGAAACTCAGCACATGTAGCTAGTCGTCCGGTGAAAAAGAAATTGACTTTCCCCATCGTGTGCCCTGCCTGAATGAAAAGGAATGGCAAAATGTTTCATTAAAACCCTTTGGGCGCCATAGGTGTCTCCTTAAATAAGCAGAAATTGATGTATAACATATTAGCGCCTAGTATTATAGCCATATATAAATTCTTATGCACTTATGGAGGCTCTGTGCATATATTATATGTAAATTGCGCCCAAAGGGTTAAACATGAAATAGATACGGTTTGCTACAATCGTCTGTGAATCTAGGCAATCTCACAGTAAAAGCATATCACCATTCACTCTTTTTCATTTCTGAGTCTAAAGATGTACTAGACGCATGTGTAGGCCAGATGCAAACTATTGAATTTCATTTAGAAGAGGAATGTATGGTTGTTTTTACAGTGTGCATTTGTAGGATAGCATTCTGGTCAGTATAAATATGAGACAAGCCTGGTGGACTAAGATATTCCCCTGGAGTGACCGAGAGTTCATACAGTAGCCAATAGGTCTGTATGCTCAATTCCATTTGTGCAAATGTGGAAGTTTGTTATGGTGTGTGTGCAAAGAAAGCCATTAGTAAAGGAAAGAAATGCTGCAGTTCTTCGTGATCTTTAGCCTCCTGATTACTCTCTGCTGCTGTGATTGCAATCAAAATTTCACAGGAGGTAGGTATATCAGTATGTAAGTGCTAAATACAAGAGGGCTAAAACATGCAAGCTGCGCCAGGTCCTTAGCTAGAGCAAACATTAGCTGTACGACATCAATATTTCTAAAGTGCAATATTCCCCTGCCCTATTTCAATCTTTTCAAAGTCATTTCAAAAAACAATAGATTGGTGAAGTACCGAGAATGCAATATTATGCGAAAGGTTTGTTCTACTGTAGTGGCATCGCGTATGCAAATATTCATACAAATACTTGCATGAATCTTGTGGCAGATACAGAAAAAGTGATTAGCACTATTTTCAGAAAATGACTTTGCTATAATTATACATCGTCTAGGTGCCTCACATGCACAGGATATACGTTATCTAGCCAAACACATAATAACCGAGGGTTAATTATACGTGCACAAATGACAAACATACTAAGTTGACATTGGCCAACATATAGTCACACAACTGGCGTATTTTCTCTGTAACCCCAAATTGTTTTCTAGATTGATATATTTTTGCTGTTACCATGAATCAGCACGTGTATTAGCTCTTGATCCATAGGAGAACGGGCAACCATTATAACTCTTTAATCAAGAATTCTAGTCATTCGGGAATAATATTTCTTGCCTATAGTTCTACTTTCACCTATACGGAAGGCCTAAAAAGGTGCCTGTGTGTTTTCCAGTCTATATAGCCGCACTCCTCATTTTCACGATTATAAAAAAAGCTTCCAATCATTCTCTTCTTCTGTCTGCTAGCTACATCTCTATACGGGTCGTGCCTTTGGAACTGAGGTGTGCATGGTCACAAAGCATGTATATCCTCACATTACATGGGCAGGAGGTTAAGCTTTTCTATGGTGGTAGCTAGGCAGGTGTAGGTGGCAGGCAACAAGGTGAGGCAGAAAGGTAAAGGCAAAGCAAACAAGTCAACTTCACCCAGGACGGAAAAAGAAATATCTGCCCTGCCCTAGGTGTGATTCGAACCCACGACACTCTGCTGTCTAGGCAGGCTCTCTACCAACTTAACTACCAGGGTAACTTGCTTGTAGGGATTCAAAATGTATGGGACATCCCAGTAATGTGCGTGCTGCATGCTGTGCTGTGCTATTAACAAACTGGCAGGATTGTTGTATCTTTACAATAAGGCTTCTTTTTTCCGCTTTGAGTCATCCCTCCTACTTGCGTCAATATCCTCCCCTTCTCTCCCACTTTTTAAGAATGCAGCTACTATTGCTTTTACTTCTTAACATCTCAAACTTCCTACACATGTGGCACACAGGAGTATTTCCATGATAACTAAATGTTTGTCAATAAAATCAACTCCAGATGAGTATACACACAGTAATAGCAATGAAAAATCAGTTCTCATTCAGTTCTCATAAATGGAGTCTTCAACACTGGGAATACATTCAGCAGACTCGGATAAGAACACAGTGTTCATATAATTGGTGTCGGGTGTCGTGTAACCAACATCTTCTGTCCCTCCTTCATTCTCTTTGAAAACATTGTAGGCCTGATTTGTGGTAGTTTCGAACTTAGGTTCTCTGAGAAAATTTGAATGGGTATAATTATATCAAGCCTCCATTATCACATGAAACAGCTTACTCATAGGTTTCATCTTCCAAAACAACATCAATAGAATCTGGCTGTGTTACTACATACGAGAAATATTGATCATGATAGCTAGATGAGCCTGCACACTCTATTTAACATGCCTGGTTTTGGGAGCCAAAGACCTTTGTCTGCGGCACTTCAACACAAACACTACAGCAATGATACTAGCAGTAGTGACAACAAACAGCACTCCTCCTGCTAGTCCACCAGTTATGACCAAGTATTTGTGAGTCTCGGAACATGTGGCATCAATATTCTCTTTCTTGAGGATCTCTTCTACTGTTGGAACTGCAATCAGAGTTAGAGAAAATGTTTCCTGGACAACATAGTTACGTCTACAGAGGCCTACCATATGGGGACTCTCTTGGCGAAAACGCCACTCCCCAGGAGTGCTGCATTATTGATGAGGCGCTGTCCTTGAACAGAAACCTGTGTAGCTTGCGTAGGTGTGTCAGAAAACTTAAAATCAATCCACAGCCGACACAAAATTAATTACTGAATGAATATCTGCCATTTTTTATATATTAATTTGCCATCTAGAATTATGCATGATGCATGCCCTTGCCAATCAGCAAAAGTTGTATATACTTTTCACAAAGCCTGGACAACATCAATAATAATTAGCTAGGTATTAGGAACGGATAGTTGTGTTGTTGGAATCTTGCGTGTGAACTTTTATAATAACAGGACAAAAGTCTCCCAGGTTCCTACCTTCCATATAGCTTCTTGTGTGAAAAGTAAAACATGCTACATTACATTGTTGCTGGAAACTTGAGTGTGACTTCATAAAACTCAGTTATTTCAAGTCGAACTGAAGCTAGTGCCACAATTCACTAACTAAAAGAGTTTACACATGGAACTTCAAATGCATGAAGTATAGAAGTCCCTGGAGGGCACTTCTCATGAAGCACAGGTGTGAGAATTTAATTAGATTCTATACCATTGGTGTAAATATCTTATGACAAAACATAGATTTTGTTGAGTGTATAATTAACATTGACTTAGATGTTACAGTCTGGCATCTATTGTTAGAGGGAATGTAACAGTACACAAAGGCATTTGTAGGATAGCATCCTGGTCAGCATAAATATGAGACAAGCCTGGTGGACTAAGATATTCCCCTGGAGTGACCGAGAGTTCATGCAGTAGCCAATAGGTCTGTATGCTCAATTCCATTTGTGCAAATGTGGAAGTTTGTTATGGTGTGTGTGCAAAGAAAGCCATTAGTAAGGAAAGAAATGCTGCAGTTCTTCGTGATCTTTAGCCTCCTGATTCCTCTCTGTTGCTGTGATTGCAATGAAACTTTCACAGGAGGTAGGTATATCAGTATGTAAGTGCTAAATACAAGAGGGCTTAACTAAAACATGCAAGCTGCGCTAGATCCTTAGCTAGAGCAAACATTAGCTGTACGACATCAATATTTCTAAAGTGCAATATTCCCCTGCCCTATTTCAATCTTTTCAAAGTCATTTCAAAAAACAATAGATTGGTGAAGTACCGAGAATTCAATATTATGCGAAAGGTTTGTTCTACTGTAGTGGCATCGCGTATGCAAATATTCATACAAATACTTGCATGAATCTTGCGGCAGATAAAGAAAAAGTGATTATTAATGTTGCACTATTTTCAGAAAATGACTTTGCTATAATTATACATCGTCTAGGTGCCTCACATGCACAGGATATACGTTATCTAGCCAAACACATAATAACCTGTCGGCGGGACAGCTATGTAGCAAGTGTGGTGCGTTTCACAATGGCACACCAGAAGGGAAGACTTTTGGTTTATTATATTATACCTGAATGCGGGATTGACGGTGACATCTACGTGATGCATGACGTTCACGCTAAGTACACAGCATTGTACCAGCTGGTAACCCTTCTCACGCACTATAAAATCGGCATAAACAGTAGCTACTATGAACTAGTCCGTGGGTCGTCAAAACACGTTACAATAACGCTAAACACTCTATGGCTAAAAATTCATTGTCATGATGGCAGAAACTTCCTGGATAGAGAAATTGACCACCACAAAAGCCGAGATGTTCTATAGTATGTTTGTTAACTGAACTGCATCCTGCTCTGCAAAAATGATACCAGCGCTAGCACAACCCAAATATAATTAACTACTTTCGTTACACAGGACTTATTCCTTACGGAGATGACATTGGAGATACATGCCTTGATAATAATAGTACCAGAAGGGAATGTAATGAGACACAAATGGAGGTCAATGTAACCAATATGCTGCCGTTGGGTGTAAATTACACTTTCTACGGTAAAAATTACTCCAATGTGTTTGTAAGTCTTGCAGATTGTTATTGTATTTAAATATTATCATCATTCAACACAACTCAGATCTGTGAGAACGGACTGATATGTTTTGAAGATTGCGAAGAGTTTTGTAATAACCAAAAAGATTTAAAAACGTCTTCAGTTCCTGTGATTGTTGGAATCTGGCAAGATATAATTCTTTTTGATTTTAATTCCAGTGAAGGCAATTTTAAAGTCCCTTATGCTTATTACAACGAAAGAATGAATAATACTGACAATTCAGAATGCTTTACGGAAAGCAAAGAAAAAGTTGAGGAACATCTTCAACATGGATTTAGAGAAAGACTGTCAGATTTTGATCCAACACACATGTTTATTTCAACCTGGCATGGTATTGAGAACACCACTGGCACTGTAAGTTATGTAAAGGGAATGTGGCAGTATAATTATTATGTGAAGGCTAAATTTGGGACTACACAACAGTACTCACTGCAAGAATGCTATTTCCGTTTTTTAGCCTCTAAACTGCCCCATTCTCTTCAATACAGTTCAAGAACATTGTGTTATATATAGGTCTTTGTAATCACTGGTACAGATCCAGATTGTCATAGCAACTGAGGATGGGAAGCAAGATACGTACGCCTTATTAATATACAACGATTGGAATGTGACTGAGGAGCAGAGAATGCAAATTGGATTCAGTGCAGGTTTACCACAGCCTATTTCAAAAACAGATCTTTTATATTTTTATCCTGTTACTCAGGTTGTGTTGAAAAACATTTTCGATTGTCGACTATTGCTGGTAATAGCAACATTGGTGTACCTGGAATTTATGCATTTCGAATTGACCAGGAAAACATAACAGACCCAAGCGGAGGTATAATTATAGTTAATAATTGATTTCTGTATAGGTTTATTTTATGAGAGGCAAAGAAATCTTCTTGTCGTTGTTGTCGTTCAGTTTCAATAAGCGTATCTCAAAAACCAGGTGATACACTGCAATGAAACTTTGCACAGAGATTCGAATCGACAGTCGTGCAAGAGCATTTTAAATTTGTTTGTAAACAATGTTGTTTACATGTAAACAGCAAAAAACAACAAAAATAGCCCCAGGCCATACATTATGATAAGACAAATGATAGTGTGCTGCAAATACCTAGAGTGATACAACTTTGCACACAGGTGCAACCCATCATTAATACAAGTTTGTAAACAAAAACAAACAGCCTCAGACAATAAAAAATAGTAAACTGTGTTTGTGCCTCTAACTTGCTTATTGTGGGTCCTCTAGCAATCAAACTTGGTACACTGATTTACCCTGATAAGAGTTCACCGAAACATAAATTACAAGTTTGTAAACAACAACAAACAGCCTCAGGCAATTAAGTTCTGTTTTTCCTAAAACTTGCTTTTTATGGGTCCTCTAACAATGAAACGTTGTACAGTTATGTACTTCGGTGGTGAAATAAACATGTAGACGACGACAAAGAGTCTGAGGTAATAAATACATGTTACTTTATATATGGGCATTATGCCCCAATACATGTGCATGCCATAAAAAGGACATTTTCCTCCTCACAAGCCCTATATTGTCACCACGTTTCTCACAACATGAATTTGTTTAGTGTGAGGACAATGGTAAAAGGATTATCAGGAAGCCCACAAGCATTGTAAAACTCATCGTTAGTTGATTGGAAATGGAAGTCTTAGACTGCACAAAATGCAGTGAAAGCCAAAAACAGAGTAGCTGTCAGAGAGAGCAACACCTGTGCATTATGTGAAGAACTTTATGTATTGATTTCACAAAAAAGGTTAGTCTGTGCTATATATATCAACTAATGTGGCAGAAAGAGTCTCTCACAGAGATATCGTAATCATCATGGACCACATTAGTTGATATATATAGCACAGAAGTATATATATAACCATGACTTGGTGAAACACCACTTAGATCAACTCTCTGAGCTCTACAAACATCAAAAACATCTCCAGAAAATCGTAGCATAGATCCATTAGGGAAATACCAGTCTCCACGATGAGCTCCCTGAGAACTACGGCAACATGTGTGGAGGTTAGTGATACACTGGTTGGCCAGAGTCTGGCCCATGAAGGAGACATAAGGAAAGGTCTGGGAGTGAACCTCTGTCATAAACCATATGATTAGAAGGACCGTATATACGCCAACAGAAAATTCTGCCTCTCAGCATGCGCATGCGCGATCTGTATGACACGGCGGCGCTGGCGCCGACCTCGTGTTGCGGCGAGGTTGTTCATAACAGTGGCCACCACCCTCTTGTCTCTACACTGTCAGGTTAGGTATGGCGGCGCAGTTTGTAGTTCCACTGCTGTTGCTCGTGTTTTGCACGTGGAAAGGTGAGCAACGTAAATTTGGCGCCATTGTCGGGCTAGCTAGTACAAAACCAAAGAGATGCTGCAAACCGAAATGTGAAAGTGTTTTTACTTTATGGTCCGTTATTTGTTCAAAGGTGCCGCTCAGGTCCGGTGCTACAGAACGACGAGGTGCGAGGACTCTATTGGCGAAAACGCCACTCCCCTGGAGTGCTGCATTATTGATGAGGCGCTGTCCTTTGACAGTGGAGCAGAAACCTGTGTAGCTTGTATAGGTGTGTCATGAAACTTCATACCAATCTGTAGCGACAGAAAATTAGTTAATAGTGCATCAATGAATACCTGCCAATTTTCTGCAAGGAATAGTTATAGCTTAGTTCCCTTTTAAAAAGCCAGAAAAAATTAATGATGTGTGCAGCGTTTCTATGCATCACAATGCCAGATAGCTTTGGAATGTCAATCTAATAAGATGCATCTGATCCTTGCCTGTAGAATATGGGTGGACAGACATGTTTCCAATGGAGGTGAGAAAAGGTGACGAACTGCCTCTGACTATTGGCTACATAAAGGGATCATCTCCTACTCGAATTGCATTTAGGGTGGATTTTAATGCCAGTGGTAAGAAGTATAGCTAATATGTTCCAGTGCCTCAATAGGAATAATTATATAGAGCATGATCTATGATCTAACAAACAATACTAGATAACTATGTAGACCTCCCTTGACTCATTTTTGTGCCTTGCAACTATTGTACTTCTAAGTGCATTACTAGTGAAGTGTTAAGACTGATTATTGACCTCACCCGGTTGACTATGCAGTGTACACAGCTATAATAGCTACATAAGAACCCTGCAAAAATAACCAGTGACAGGAGAGCCAGGGCTAAGAATTTCCACTACACCCACAGCATATTCTTTTTACTAAGTAGCAGTTGGAGTAGCTACCTCCTTAAATAGACCTCAACTGTTCCAAGCTTCCCAATAAAAACCCAATTTATTCGTTTATTGTAGCAATCTCTAGTTTCTGTTGAGGCTGCTTGCTGCAGACCTTCGGGACAAATCATTTTTTTCCATCTTTACCACTTATGTCAATCACACCAGCTCTTTCTGTACTGAAAAACCAAAATTTTCATAAAGCTATCTCGACCATACAGAGGTAGAAGTGAGCAACACCAGCTTCTTTCTGGGTGTGGAAGATTTTCTGCTGAATGTGAGGGTGTTGGATGATGACATGCCTCTCCTGGTGGACAAACCATAACAATCACTTTAACAAAAATAGCAGGGGGTTCAACAAATGACATCATTCTCAGTGAAGCAACTCTCATTATCCGTGCTGCTAAAGGTGAGAGTACGATTGCTTAGAATACAAGGTGGGAAAGCGAAGCCAGCCTTCATCAGCTGAATGTGTGGTTTTCATGTATCCAATGAGTGCATGGGCACACTTAACAATGTTATGTAGTAATAGACAAAAGAAAACATCACATGTGTTTCACATGTGTTTGTTTACTCTCCAAAAATGCATTATCTCCTTGCTCCATTTCAATTCTGCCATTATCTTTAGCTCCCTCCCAATCTTGACATTTGCCCTCCCTCCCTCCCTACTTAGTGGAAGTAGGGTTCAATGAAACCGCCATTACTGCAATGGAGAGCAGTGGAACAGCCAGTGTGTGTCTGTTTGCCAGGTCTGAAAACCCTATTGGAGTCACTGTCATGGTGGTTACTACCACAACTGGAACTGCCACAGGTATTGTTGTATAAGTGAGAATATACCACATCATAAGTGACTACTCTAAGCTACATACATGGAAGTCCAGTAATTATTTGTTGCGGTGGTCTTTGTAAACAGTCAGTGGTGGCGTGGAATGGGAAGTTGTAAATGAGGCTCTGCTCACTAGATTCTTATTCAATTTCACCTCTCCCTTATACTTTCTTCCCCGTCTGTGATTTGAGTTATGTAGTGTGTTTAGCAACTAGCCAGGCCCAAATATTCCCCTCCATTTTATTATGCGACTATACATCTTCTATCCACAGAGGGAATGGACTTCCAGCATATTCCCACCACTGTCTACCTCTCTATCAACTCCACGCCACAACCTTGTATAGAAGTATCTCTCATAACGGGCGATGGATACGAGAATCCCGAGACAATCTCTCTGCTAGTGACTACGATGAATGACAGTGTTACTATAGTCCAGAACATGACAGAGATTACCATACTGAATTCAGATGGTGAGTTCTAAACCCAATAATGAAATTCTTAGACTGATGCAGTTGTTACTAATTGTATAGCTGCACCGGACCATGAAGAAAGTGGATATAGCCAGGTTTTGTCAGGACTCAAACTAAAGTGCCGAGTAACTGAAAAGCTATCCGTGCCAGCACTTGTGCGCTTGTATATACTACAGCGACTGCATTCCTAGCCAGTTCCCAATCCCATCTTATCACCTGTTTGTGTAGTACATTTTCTTAGCAACAGCCATAAGTAATGCAGTACAAAATAAGTCACGTGGAGGAATGCAGAATTCATAAAAATGGCTTTTGTCACTATTTGGAAAGTTTATTAAAACATGCTATTGACTCATCAGACACCTGACTAAAGATTAGTATATGAATATTTCAGTAAAGGGTCTGTTGTGTACACAATTCTCATGCATGCAATAGACAACACCTACAGTCTATTTTTTTGTATAATTATCGCTGCTTCTCTAGCTATGTGCGTACAAGGATTGCCCATTGTCAGCTTTGTCCTTTAGACCCCTGTGGTCTCAAATAGCTCTAGTCAAAGGCTGGAGCATGCAGCCTCACGTGTCACAGAAGCCACCTCTGATAGTGCGCACAATTCTTTCTGCTAGCCAGGTGGTCTGCCAAAGCTTGGAGCATTCAGCCTTATTCTCAAACAAGAAATTCTTGTAGGACCCTTTACAGGCTGCTATTATAGCTGGGATAGATTACCAGCTGCTCTTAGACAGAAGTGGTTCTATGCTATGGTGTGATCAGACTGTACCTTATCTCTCCCCCTGGAGGATTACAGTGGCACACAATGGTTCCACTATCCCAGTGATAAAGGTCCACCGTTATGTTAGCATACCTCACCTATCAAAACCAGTATCCACTGCAGACAATGCTCAGTGGAGAAGAAATTAAGTAAGAACTTTGGTTTATGAATACTCTGATACTATGCCCACCCATGCTTACACAAGAGCATACAACCTAGCTACCAGCATCAGATAATGTGCAGGCACAGAACAGCATCTTTGTCAACCATGGAACTTGCACTCCATCCCACATGACAGTTCAAAAGGGTTCTAAGCAGAATTTATGTTTGACAATGCATGTCATAAAGAGGTTAAGGGTTAATGAAGCGAAATTTCGAATGGTGTCTTATCATCTTTGTGTAATCCTGTAGAGGTTGTGCAGCAGCATATCCGAGCAAATCATTGCACAAAACGGGCAGAATTAGAAAAGTAACCAATTGCATGCTACATAACTTGATGGAAGCAGTTTAGCAAAATTTGCAAAAAATAAAAATACTAACATAACATGCTAAAAATACGAACATATTCACAAGCAGTTTTATCACTGCAACAATCACTCCTAAAAGCAAATTTTGTTCCCTTGTGCAGTTTTTAACCTGTGATAACCAAGCTAATAATCATTATAGTGGCAGAAATAGTGTTGGATTCGGAGAAGGTGACAGTGATGGAGGGAGATAATGAGGTCCAGGAACTGTGCTTCAGCCTCAAAAACTCTGCCATTGATGTTGGTGTTGGCGTGCCTGATGCTCTCTCAGCAGGTACATACATAGCTACGTAGGGGTTGTAAACAAAAGAGGAAATACAGTATAAGGAGGTTTTTGTAGCCCTCGGCATGCATGCACAGTGATGGTTATTATAGTTGTTGCACTGCACATGTGTATCTGTCAGTCTGTTTCACTTCTATATAGTAGCAACAACTCAAATTATAGTAAACAAGCACATGCTGAAATGGAATTGAAGGGCGTGGTCTGGATTGATCACTAGCTGGACCACACCCCTCATACGTACCATGCACAGCATGCATTAATTTCTGTGGTAGCTACAGCTATTACGTAGGGTGTTTACATTTGCAGATATTGAACTAGAGAATGATGTTTTGCTACTATCGGCAAATGGCTCATCAAATTGCATACCGGTAAAAAATCATAGCTACCTATTATTATTGCGCAATGAACACCTCTAATTATATATGCAGAGTAAACATACATGCATACAATCCATTTAAAACACACCTGTGTCTTACATTATGCATTATCATACATAACTTACTACTCTACTGTACGTGTGTGTGTGTGTGCAGACAGGAGTATATGTAACGTGGCAATCTCTGGAGATTGCCACGTACAACTATTCAGTCTGTATTATTATGTGTACTTTAACACTTAACCAGCCATGGACACATAAATGTGTCCAGAGCCTCCATAAGTCCATAATAATATATATGGGGGTTATAATACTAGGTCCTAATACACTATACATCAATTTCTCGTTAATTAAGCAGATCCCCATGTCGGGTGGCTACTAATTTTAGCGTTTTTGCACAGATCATTTTGGCGTGTACTAATTTTAGGAATGCTTGTCATTGTGTACAATAATTTATGAATGTATGATGATGACAACCAGTCAAAGTTTGTGCGTGTATCCTAGTTCATCTTGTGCTCCAGCTGACCCAAAGTAGAACCACAAAGCTCTGTTTTTGTTTACAGACTCCAGACTAAAGCTCCAGTAGAGTATAAACACGTGAAACATAGCGCGAGCAACTATCCACGTGGAAAAATTGCAATTTATGCGGTATGCGCCCGTGTGCGCAATACAAATATTGACGTGCACATAATTTTGTGATTTTGATGTTTCTCGTTAAAGTAACTAAAATTAGTAGCCGCAATTAATAGTAACCTTAAGGTGTTGTATAAGCAGGAAGGCCTAGTGATACAGGTGTAATCGTTTTGACACTCTGCCTCTCTACAATGACCACTGCATCTGATTCACAGTACACAGTGATTGATGACGATGAAGTTGAGGGTACAGAGGAATTCACCATCACATGGATGGGGGTGGAGCCTCATGTGGAGCCTGGTGTCAAATCTGCTACATTCACACTCACCATTCTAGACAACGAACGTATGTGAACCAATTAAGGAGAGCTACGTATCTGAGAACTAGCTGCAGTTCATTTGCTTAAGCCTTAATATTGTTCGACAGTGTAGAGAGCACACAATATTGTCACAAGAAGGAATGGCTCAAAGGTTGGCAAGGCACACATGACAAGATTACTATGCCTCTTTCTTTGCCTAGCCAAATAAGTTTTGCGTATTAACTTTTAGGTAATGGCAAATACCCGAATGAATGTGTTGATAATCCCTAGTTGTTTTATTACTGAAATGAATGCAGGGTATTTTTAATGAGTGACATGAGTCACACGCAGGCAGTGCACTGCATGGGGCATTCTAAAGTAGACAAAACTGGAAAAAATGCACTTAGCTATGTGTTGATCAGTGGTGTAATTACCTATACAGAAGCCAGAATCCGTCTGGTGGATCAGGAGAGTGGCCTAGAGACAGTAAAATCAGGTCTGGTAGAGGTGTTGTGGGGCTCAGAGTGGAGGTCAGTGTGTGATGATTACTGGACATATGACGATGCCAATGTAGTTTGCCGACAACTTGGTTTCTTTGGATTTGGTGAGTATTTTCGACTCTCTAATTATTGCACACTGCATTATTATTACATTCCCTGCTTTACCAGCTACTATTTGAATGTGTAAAACATATTTTTCTCCGGCAGGTGCTACACCAATTCTCATGGGCTTCTTCAATGCGAATGAGCCCAGACGATACTGGCTGGATAATGTTATGTGCAAAGGATATGAATCTTCTCTTTTTGATTGTCCACACAGAGGTTTGGGGGTCCACAACTGTGGTCGAAAAGAGAGAGCTGGAGTAAAGTGCCTCAGTACGTGAACGCCTTACTCTAGAATCATCACCTGTTGTTATACTATCTTTCTACTGCGTCTACTTTCAGATGAGAGTGACATTGGCATACGTATAGCACATGGTGGTGACATTTTTGATCTATCTGGTGCTGTTGAACTGAGGATGGGTAATGAGTGGAGGTCACTGTGTTGTAACCACTGGACTAGCGAGGATGCCAGAGTAGCTTGCAGGGAACTTGGCCACTCCGCTGATGGTATGGTCTGAAATGTGTCAGTACAAGTAGAACATGTAAATATGTAAATTATGGCACTGGCAGTGGTGGATCTAGGGGTGATTCATGGGGTGCCATGGAACTCCCCTTTCAGTCCAAGTGTTACAAAACTAGTGATGCAATTTCGGTACCTGCATATTGCGTAGGATGATTTATAATACTGAGAACCCAACAGTCTGGCAGAAGAATAGCTCATGGAAGGTCTCATAATGCGCTATTCACACAACGAGCACGCAAGGTGTCCAAAAGTCGGTGTCGCCGCTAATGATTTTTTGGGTGCATGGAACCACCCTTTCTGGAGTTCTAGATCCTCCACTGACTTGTTTAAACTAACTTACTGGAAGGTCATCATGATCATCTTTGTTAACCCTCGGCGCGCATGCGCAGCGAGGGTTACGGTAGTTGGGTCTGTCTGTCTGTGTGTTACTCAACATCTCACTTCTCGGGTGTTTGTTCATCTCACAAAGGATACGATCTACTTAACGGGCAATGAAGGTCAGAAGATATGTGGGCTTTTCTCTGAAAATGCTCCGTTGCAGAGCTACAGCGCGAAAAAGCCAATATGCAAATACACAACGGGCGGGATGGCTTACCACGGTCTGATCGATCCGCGTGCTCTGCGTACCTCGGAGGCACCAGAAGATGCAACGCAGGGCGTGTATCGCCTCTCGCATGTTATCTAGTAGTGTAGTTAGCCCGTGTCAGACTCTGCGCGAGCTGGCAAGAGACCACGAGTAACAGCTAAAACTAAACCCAGTCCATCAATTAGTGGTACGGCGCATGCGTTTATTTACGCGTGCGCGTCACAGTGCGCCGAGGGTTTGCACTTCAGTGCTTTTCATTGCACAGGTGCCACAACTATTGAGGTTAAAGCTGAGAATGGTGCCAAGTACTGGATGGATCATGTTAACTGTGATGGAGACGAAGAGAATCTGTTTGCCTGTACTCACCTACAGTTCATGACGAGGATAGTGAGTGTAAGAAAGACGTCAGGGCTGGGGTGACTTGCCTTGCAGCACCTTCGAGTGGTGCGTTTGAAAACTGATCTCCAATTCTTCAATACTATAATAATAATTATACGTGCACAAATGACACTCATGCTAAGTTGACATCGGCCAACATTTATAGTTACACAACTGGCGTATTTTCTCTGTAACCCCAAATTTATTTTCAAGATTGATATTTTTTGCTGTTACCATGAATCACGTGCCAATGTATTAACTTTTATACCACTGTAGTGCGTATTTTCAAAGGCGCCGCCCACAGTTTATTCAGTATAACCACCAACTGATAGCATATCTACCAGTGAATATACATGATATCCTGTGAAACAACAAGGATGACCTGTAAAATATACAGGAATTGATATCCAAAGCACGTTGAGTACTGTCCTAGAACTCCTCTACGACTTTTCTCCTTGAAAACGGCCTTGTGATGAGCTGCTCGGAGTACAGGAAGGTTAGCTGTTCTTTCTAACAAGAAGTGGCGAATTTAGCATGCACGAAGCATCTGCGGGTAGATAACATGGTTAAACCAGGCTTCTGCCTACAATCTTTCTGGAGCGCTAGCTAAAGGAGGCACAAACTGTCCCGAATTAGCATTCTTTCAGTGCCTTTACCACTGCTTGAATCGTCAGAGAAGGACGACTGACCACGTTAGTTTTTAGGCGGTTCATAACCATCTCATCTGCATACTTTTTGCTAAGGACGCTGCAATGGTGCAATCGTCAAAGAGAACGAGCGTCCGGCATAGCAGCTAAAAATGGCGGCGGGTCCACAGCCGTGCCCAAATATGGTCCGAAAATGATGACGCAATCCGTTACCATAGTTATGCCACGCCTACTTCGGGTATTTGCTATCCCTCTACGGGTCATGCCTTTGGAACGGAGGTGTGCATGGTCACAAAGCATGCATATATTACATGGGCAGGAGGCTATGGTGATAGCTAGCTAGGCAGGTGTCAACAACAAGAACAAAGTAAACAAGTCAACTTCACCCCAGACAACCCAAGGAAAAAGAAAGAGCTGCCATGGGTAGGATTCTAACCCCTGACACTCTGTGGTCTAGGCGAGTGCTCTACATACTGCATTTCCAAGGCAACTCAGCTGGTAGGGGTTCAAAATGTATGGGACATCCCAGTAATGTGCGTGCTGCATGTCGTGCTGTGCTATTATCAAACTGGCAGGATTGTTGTGTCTTTACAATCAGGCTTCTTACTTCCTTTTTCTTAGCTTGGAGCCATCCCTCCTATATACTTGCATCAATATCCTCCCCCTCTCTCCACCTTTTAAGAATGCAGCTGCTCGTATTGTATACCAATCAGTGCTTTACTATCTCACAACCATCTTTGGTTAACATCTCAAACTTCCTACACATGTGGCACACATGAGTGTTTCCATGACAACTAAAATGTTTGTTACAAAAACAACTCCAGCTGAGTATACACACAGTAATAGCAATGAAAAATCAGTTCTCGTTCAGTTCTCATAAATGGAGTCTTCAACGCTGGGAATACATTCAGCAGACTTGGATAAAGACACAGTATTCATATAATTGGTGTCGGGTGTCGTGTAACCAACGTCTTCTGTCCCTCCTTCATTCTCTTTGACAACATTGTAGGCCTGATTTGTGGTAGTTTCGAACTTAGGTTCTCTGAGAAAATTTGAATGGGTATAATTATATCAAGCCTCCATTATCACATTAAATAGCTTACTCATAGGTTTCATCTTTCCAAAATAACATCAGTAGAATCTGGGAAGCCTGTGTTACTACATGCGAGAAATGTTGATCCATGATAGCTAGATGAGTCTGCACACTGTATTTAACATGCCTGGTTTTGGGAGCCAAAGACCTTGCTCTGCAGCACTTCAACACAAACACTACAGCAATGATACTAGCAGTAGTGACAATAAACAGCACTCCTCCTGCTAGTCCACCAGTTATGACCAAGTATTTGTGAGTCTCGGAACATGTGGCATCAATATTCTCTCTCTTGAGGATCTCTTCCACTGTTGGAACTGCAATCAGAGTTAGAGAAAATGTTTCCCGGACTACATAATAATGTATACAGAGGCCTACCAGTAGAAACGATGATGGGAAGACTAGTATTCGTTCCAGCTACATTGGTAGCTGTGATGGTGAGTGTGTAAATAGTGGAGGGGTCCAACTGGAGGATGGTGTAGGTAGTATCAGACAGAAGACCACTGGTGCTCTCAGTGCCTCTGTCAGTGGGTCTCCAGACCACCTCCCAACTGGCCACCATCCCACTGGACACACTCCAGGAGAGGGAGATGGAGGTGGCTGCTATGGAGCTAACTGACACCGACACCAGTCCTGGAGCTGGGACTGGACATTATTTAGAACCAAAGTAGAGAAAGGTACACATGAATTACTAAGGACTTACTTAATCTGACTTGAAGCTCTATGGTTGTGCTAGGTAGGTCTACTGAGCTGGCAAAGATAGATATTGTGTATGTGTTTTCTTCCATAAGACCAGTCAATTCGAAGTTGTCAGTTGAGGAATTAAGACTGATGCTACCATTGTGACCTCCACTACTGTCATAGTGGATCATGTAGCCAGTGGCACCACTGGATGAACTCCAAGACACTAGGACACTAGTGGGACCATTCTGGACTGCTTCCACATCATTGGGGGGTGGAGCTTTGACTAAAAAGTGAGAAAAGAGAATCACTTATAAAAGGAATGTGTTTTAAATGATGGCATAATCACTGACTGACATTGCTCAGTTTGAACTGTGATTTCATCACCATATGGTCCAGTACCAGCACCGTTCACCGCTGCCACTCGTACTGAATAGTTAGAAGACGGTGCCACGCCAGATAAAGTTGCCTCCCTTTGGTCACCATTAACGTCAACAATCCTCTCATCTTGCCCAGTCCTTGTAATGCGGAGTTTGTACCCTGTTACATCTCCATTTCGGTCGACACAAGTCACTTCACCCCAGCTCACTGATATGCTATCATGCGTGCTAGTACCACTAGCCAGGTAGGTCGGAGGTCCGGATGGTGCTATAAAAAGTATCAAGATATTAAATAGTCATGAGATGCAAAAGTCGTAATCTGCCTCACCAGTCTCCAATGTCATAGCTGTGAGGGTATTGCTAGGCGCACTATTACCAGCCGTGTTAGACGTTCTCACAGTAACTGTGTACCAACTCCCTTCCTCGAGTCCAGTTACAACATAGTTAGTGAAACTACCAGCTGCCACACTGATAGTTCCCTCATCACTATCAGAGCAACTGGTAGAAGCATTTCTCTTCCAGTGGACTACAAACCCAGTCACTATTGAGCCAATGGGAGTGCTGCCGGTAATGGTGATTGTGATAGTAGTAGTAGTGGCTGCTGTTGTGGTATTAAGAATAGCAGCTGGGTAGGGAACTGTAATTGAACAAAAACCAACAGTTTTTGATCGTCCCGACTTCCATAAACAGTGCAAGTTGATATATACACACACAGCGATTCCTTTAGAGTAATGTCAGGCCAACATTTCCCACCCTTGTATAATGCAGCTAGCCAGCTAAGCGTGGCTATATATATATAACCTATGGAGAGTATTGTTCCTGACTCACCTAAACCAACAGGCTCAACCTGAGCAATAGTAGGGCTAGGTAAACCAACACCTGTTGCAGTGCCTAAAATGGATACAGTGTAGGTGTCCCCACTGTTAAGACCAGTGAGTGTGTGACTGGACATGCTGCTGCCATTGACATTTTCACTGCTACTACTGCTGGTTCCAGTGTAGGAGATCTTGTAGCCAGTCGTAATTCCCAACGGAATTGGAGGGGTCCAGGTGACACTGATACTGGAGGGACCATCTTGGACTGCTCTGACATCAGTTGGAGCTGAGGCCACTGCATGAGTTTACCAAGTGGTTTCCTGTGTTATCCACTAGTATTACATACAAGTCAGGGAACCCATGAAAAAACATGTTTATAGCATACTAGCTCAGAGGAAAAGAAAGAACCTCCCCCACCCAAGCACACAAAACACAGACAATAACATACCCAAGCGTACAAAAACAAGACTAAGTTTTGAGTCACGAAATTTGTTGTTGGTTACCCAATGCATAGTATGCCATAAGAAAAAAGGTTATGAACATGGGTTACGAGCTAAGAGCAATGAAAATGCTGACCAGCAGATTTCGTGACTCAAAACTTCGTCTTACATGAAGAACTGACCATAAACGGATTTTATAAGTTACTGCAGTTTGGGCTGGCGTAGAATATGTGGTTAGCGTATGATAGTGAACACAGAGTGTCAGTAGGGTTAGGGCTAAGAAAAGCAGCTGTTTGTCAAATCTCTAGCTACAAACCTTCAAGGGTGATGCTGGCTGAAGCACTAGATGGCTTTTCGTTAGCCACAGTACATGTGTACACTCCTGCTATAGTCACAGTCAGAGTGTGGGTGTATTGTGCAGTCACTGGGTCATTCAACACAGTCTCAGTTCCTTCTGTGAGCAAGGCAGAGTCTCTGGTCCAGGTAACAGTTGTAGCAGGTCCACCAGTGGAGATACAGGCGAGCGTTAGTAGGCCAAGATCAAGTGTCATACCTCCCAACAGTGAAATTGTTCCTAAAGCAATGAAATTGGTAAAATTATAACAAGTAATTAAGGAGAATAAGTTTACCTTGATCAGGGGTGTACAGACCCACATACACAACATCTCTGACCGAAGTGTCGATGTTATCATGGACGCTAATTGTTGAAACATCACAGCGATACACACCAACTATTGCAGGATTTCTTTCACGGCGAAGGCTAACTCTCTGAGGTTCGCGTGATTCAAAAATATCTCCGGAAAATTGCAGTATAGATCCATTTGGGAAATACCAGTCTCCACGATGAACACCCTGAGAACTACTGCAACATGTCATCAGGTTAGTGATACATTGAAGACTATCGCTGGTCCCCACTAGACTGAGGTCCACATAGGAATGGTTGGCCAGAGTCTGACCCATGAAGGAGACATAAGGAAAGGTCTGAGAGTGAACCTCCACCAGAGAATAGAGGAGACTCAGAACCAACAGCAATGACACTTTCTTCACTAATCTGTTGAGCATTCTTCAATCGTATTCGCGCAGCAGAGGTGAGCAAATCTCGTCGTGACCCGTCCGTATACACACCGGCCCTGCGCGCACACCGGAAGCGGAAGCCCAGTGCGGGCCATAAAAAATTGGGCGGGTCGGATCGATCATGCGCGTTGGATAGGAAGCCGACAAAAGGGAATTATAGATTTTTAACGTTTGGCGCTTGGAGTTTGACGCTTCGCGCTTGGAGTACGCTTGGGGGGTCGGGGACGCGGGGAGAATACGGAAATAAACGGACAATAATCTGGTATTCCCAACTTGCAGTTCGCGCATGCTGAAATCAAGTATTGTAGCTGCGAAAGGAAGCCTCTGGCTGGTACTCAGGAGGACCCAGACCATCTATCTTTCGATGTTTATACGCCCAAGTGTGTCTGGGTGTTGTACCACGAGAATACTCATAGCCTCTGCACAAACGCGGGTGCGTGGCAAGTCGCGCGCGCTCTCTCTAGTAGCTAGTACGCACGATCACGTGACACATCCGCTTGGGGGCCGGCGGAAGTGGTCCTTGAGCAAAGATGGCTCTAGTGATATGGCCTCCAGCTGGTATTGCGGCTGGTACTCTTCTGTCTCCCAGCCGTTACGAAGCTCGACAACTGCCTGCGCCACCCGTCAGAATACCTTACCGTAGCCGCCCAGATTCCACACTGGATATTCCAGCGTCTATTGAAGTTTGAGTTGTAGGAGTGCGTGGCTCTCATAACCATAGGATGTGCTGGATTGGAATGTTGCCTGGGCGTCGTTCATAAGCCCCAGTATATTAGCTCGGTGTTTTACGCCTTGAACATAGCAGTTAAAACCTTGCTCAGCACCGCAGGTTGTGCGTTTATGATGGCTACCCTGCTTTTTTGTCGAGCAGACGCAGGTGTGGGTTCTCTGTGAAGATTGTTTGCCCAGGGGACGACACTTTTTTCCATTTCGATCTCTCCACCCATCACGCTAAGTTGAAGACGGCGACAGCCTCAACGCAAACAATCACTCGTCAATTGCGGTTCTTTCTCTATACTGGGAGTCTGCTCTCATATATGTGCCTTACTGCTATCTTCCAGTTTTATAGCCCCTTCGAAAGTCACAATGAATATTTACTCTGAGGTTGGAAGCAGCTAATGGACTTAATTGCAACCCATCTTGTCTGTATACCAAATGTGTCAGTGTCCGTAGCTATTGACTGGGGTATATGTCATGCAACGTAATGTGGATGACAGTTCTCCATAACGGTTGTCTCTCGTAACACACACATCGCTAGTAGCGAACTTGCGTAGCTTAGTAGACATAGCTATAGTGCCTAACTCCTTTCATGGAGATAGTAACCATAGTCTTAATTCCTTCGTGCACAGATCAAGTCTACTCATTTTCCTGACTCGGACGGGCAAACCACAGACATGGGACCGATCAAAAGCGAAACGTAAACCATCACGAATGGTTATTATGACTACTATTATTTGATTTTGACGATGAAACTTTGTACCAGCCTCTATGAACAAGGGTTTGACATTTATGACCCTAAAAGTGACTGAAAGCCTAGTTTGCAATGGCTGGGTGTTGGAAATACATGATTTCATCTCGTCCCTAGCACTGGTGATAGAAAGTTCTTCCCAGCAGTTCACAACCAAATAACTTCAAAAGCAACCAGACTCGAATATCAGAGCTCTACTGGGGACTGCTGTGGTCTCTAACATTTTCGTTAATACCTTTTCTCATGGGCAATAGAGGGTGGGTCAATATCTGTAGCCATGAAGATTGGTTATGATTACCAGCTCATGGAGTTTCCTGCTGCCCATCCAGAAATTGTAATGTTCACATTTTTGTTGTTGCTCTGCCCTAATGGATTCATTACGACGACATCATGGTGTTGACGTGTACATTCCAGAAGGAATGGCTATGATCATGATTAAGATGTCCTTCCTGCGTGTGTTGTGCCACACGATGTACAGCAAAAGCATTGAGAGTAATGGTCATTGTTGGATTCATGAGTTTTATACATCATCGGATTATGGATGCAATTTCTCTGACATTTATACTCTTCATTGAAAATTCTAGGGTCACGGTAATAACACTGACTCTGTGTACGTTACCTTTATAATATTTCTTGTACTTTTCATTTCTCTTTCTCCATTTTAATCTTGTTTCG
>CASHTH010002942.1:0-36696 GCA_030341885.1 Geodia barretti
GGGCTGAACCATCTCCCCTCGGGCCGCTTCGCCGCCAACGGCGCCTGGCTGGCGGTACAGGTGATGGCCCACAACCTTGTATGGTACGTAGGGATGTGACAGACCGATCCAACCTGGGTTGAGGAAAACCGTGGGCCAGCAGGGTCGTCGCATCCTATCCTGATAGAGCCCGAACAGTTGCCGGGGCCAATTGCGCCCGCATCATGCAAGGAAGGGCCGACGTTAACACAGGAGGTACCGATGGAAGGAGAACCGATGGAAGGAGAACCGAGATTCGTAGGCATTGATGTCTCAAAGGCGCAGGTGGATGTTGCAGTCCGGCCTACGGGAAAGAGCTGGGTTGTGACTTACGACGAGACCGGAATCAAGGAATTGGTCTCCCAGATGGTGGATCTAGGTCCGGCCATGGTGTTGCTGGAGGCAACGGGTGGTCTGGAACTGCCGTTGGTGGCCGCTCTCGCTGCTGCGGCGCTGCCGGTGGTGGTGGTCAACCCGCGCCAGGTTCGCGACTTCGCCAGGGCTACCGGTACCCTGGCCAAGACCGACTCTCTCGATGCGGCGGTCCTGGCTCACTTCGCCGACGCCGTTCGTCCCTCGGTGCGCCCCCTCAGAGACGCGGAGACCCAGGTCCTCAACTCGATGACTGCCCGCAGGCACCAGGTGTTGACCATGCTGGTCTCGGAAAAGAACCGGCTGGGTACTGCCATCAGCGCGGTGCGTCCCCGCATCGAATCCCACATCGCCTGGTTGGAACAGGAGTTGAGCGACTTGGACAAGGAGTTAAGGCAGTCTCTTCGCCAAAGTCCAGTATGGCGCGAGAAGGACGAACTTCTGCGCGCCGTTCCCGGCGTGGGGGAGCAGCTCTCTCTCACCCTGCTGGCCGACCTGCCCGAGTTGGGCACGCTGGACCGACGGCAGATCGCGGCCTTGGTGGGCGTGGCGCCCTTCAACCGGGACAGCGGTACCTTGCGAGGCCGACGCGCCGTCTGGGGCGGACGCTCCCGGGTTCGAGGCGTTCTCTACATGGGGACGCTGACCGCGACCCGTTACAATCCCGTCATCAGAGACTTCTACCAGAGGCTGCTGGCGGCCGGTAAGACGAAGAAAGTGGCCCTGGTCGCTTGTATGCGCAAACTGCTCACCATCCTAAACGCTATGGTCAAAAATAGCTCTCCATGGCGTGGTTCGTGTCCCGCAGAAATTGCCCATCCCTCTTGACAAGCCACACAGTTGTTGGCCGCTGTACCCGCCCGCATACGCCTGGGTGAGCCGATGTACCACCAGACCCCCGCAGACGACGGGTCTTCTCTCCCTGCCCGGGAACGGCTTCACAACCCGCAAGTCACTCCGCCTCACCCTGCTCTGCCCCAACATGGCCCTGGGAAACCCAGTTCAGTTCATCGTGCCCTGGCCCGGTTGTGCGACCCCTTCCACTCCCGTCCGACGTCCTCGACCGGCAATCGGCGTGCCGACCTCACCCTTACCCCCAGCCAACCGAAGATTCCCCCAACACCTCGCCCCCGACCGGCCCGCGAATCTTCTCCTGCTGCGTCCTGTCCCTCAGTGAGTGGCTCGACACGACCACCGCAGGCCATTTAACCGACTCCAAGGTTCCAATCAACCGGGACAGTCGCTCCCCAGGGCCCTATTCCACTGCTCTGCTCCGCTTCTCCGCCATCTCTACCACCCCCTTCTGTGGATTCGGGCTTAGGACTAGGCGTGGCTGCTACCGCGAAAATAGCGGTTGCCCTATTGGAATTGGCCGGAGATATGGACCCCAAGACGCGAGCCGACGCGGCCAGGCTTTTGGGTGAACTGGGGGCCAGCGAAGCCTTTGAAGGTCTTGCATTGGCAATGTTGCAGGATCCGCATCCCTTGGTTCAGGAAGCGGCGCTGGAAGCCTTGGGGCGGATGGACTTTGAGCTTTTGCCCAAGACACTCTTGGAGGATGATGATGCTCTGCTACGGATTGCCTCCGCAGCCGCGCTGGCTCAGGGAAATGATCCTGGCGCTCTGGCGCAATTGATAGAAGCGCTTGCCAATGACCTGAGCCCTGAGGTGAAGATTGCCGCTGCTGAAGCTTTGGGTGAATTGGCGGGCGAGGGCGCCCTGGATCCATTGGTGGAATCTCTGTTATCGGGAACTGAAACAGATGAAGAGGTACGGGCTGCGGTTGCCAGCGCCTTGGCTGATCTCGAACTGGATGGTGCCCTCCCGCCATTGTTGCAAGCTCTGGCCGCTGATCAGGATCCGGCGGTACAGGCGGCGGCAGCGAAAGCTCTGGGTGAACTGGGCCTTGACGGCGCAACTGACGGTCTGCTTGAAGGAGATGAATCCCTCGTACGCGCCGCGGCTGCCACAGCTCTTGGTGAAATACTAAATCCGGAGGTCTTGCCCGAGTTACAGCAGGCAGTGGATGGGGATGGCTCACCGGAGGTAATGGGGGCCGCCAGTGCCGCGCTGGATAGTTTCGAACTCCCCGGGTTAGCCGGGGCATTGCTGGGGTCTGAAGACGCGGAAGTGCGGGCTGCCGCCGCAGAACTACTGGGAGAGCGGGGACTCCCGGAGGCGGCAAGGCCTTTGATTGAAGGCCTCAGCGACCCAGAGGAATCGGTACGGGACGCTGTGGTCGAAGGACTGCAGGAATTGGGCCCAGTGGTCCCACTGGAGAACGGCGCGGGTTTGTTGGCGCTTCCCGACGGCCAGACCTTCATTCCAGGCGCGACTTCACAACAGGCCACAGAGCTTCTCCGCTTGCCGGTTTTCGAGGTGGAGGGGTCGGCCCGGTATCAATTTTCTTCGCACTGCCGTGGGAGACCGCTATGACCATGGCGCCTGGATTCCTTTAGAAACTGCAAAGCTACAGTATTTTTCCGGGTCAACCATCTCCAGCTCCGACCCGGTCGCCTCGATAACTGTTCCACCATCCAAGCAACATACGGTGCGGGTGACAGTAAAGCCACCTGATGAAGGAGGGAAAATACCAGGGGGGATTGTCCCCACGTCGCCTCTGCTGGCCGATGTGACCGCGGACGGCACTTTCCGTGCCGCCAGCATGACATTCACCATAGACACTAATGTTGAGAACTATAGTTGGACGGCGACGATGCCTGCCTTCTCATCGGGGCAGCTCAACACTGCAAGGGGTTCCTCCCACTACGAACATACATACTCCATTAGCGAGATGCCGGAAAGGGTCCGGCTGCTGGCAGAGGAAATTACGGAAGGCCACACTGCGCCCTATGCGAAGGCGATGGCAATTGAGCAACACCTCAAGACCAACTACACCTATCGCTTTGCAGATCCGCTCACCGGTGGCATCCCGCTAGGCAGTGACCCGGTTGACTGGTTCCTGTTTGAAAGCCTGGAAGGAACCTGCGGTAATTTCAGTACCGCCTTCGTGGTTCTGGCCCGTTCCGTAGGATTGCCAGCCCGGGTGGTTTCGGGCTGGGCGATTACTCCTACTGCCGACGCCCAGGTAGTATATTCAGATCAGGCTCACCAGAGAGCCGAAGTTGCCTTTGAGGGGTTGGGTTGGATTCTTTTTGAACCGACCGCATCCGGAAGCGCCCTCAGCCGGGCGACTCAAAACTCTCAAGCGGGCGGAGTCCAGGACCAGAGGGAGCAGCAGGAACTGGAGTCCCTCGTCGAAGAATTGGCGGGCGCTGCTCCGGAATCTCAGGCACAGGCCAGAGAAGAAATGGAAGAACTGGGTGCTAAAGTGCAAGATACGGAAACAGGCGAGAACCTCGTTACAAAAGGCGGGCAACCGGTTGGTTTCTCTGCTGGCACTACGACCTCGCAAGCCGGTGAACCGTCTCAAACTCCGGTGTTCCTAGTCACTGGAAGCGGCCATACCAGGTACTTGCGTGAGGACGTGGGGGAGGTGTACGCGAACGGCAGTTGGCAACCGCTGAGCGGGGTATCGCTGGCATACCAACCAGCAACCAGTGTTCCCAACCTGGTTCATAACGAAATCTTGAGCGGTTCCTTCTCGGGCGGATCCCAGAGTCAAAGCAATGCAGAGTTATTGACCAGATTTAAGGTCAACCCTCAGGTCACTTACACAGATACCATTAAGATCGAACCTGTAGAAGAGTCGGGGAAAATCTTGGCGGGGCTTGCCCCAACCTCACTGTTTCTGGACCAGTTAGACCGATCAGGCAAGTTCATGCCCTCTAGCGCCACCTTCTCTCTTAACGAGGGTACCGACAATTACACTTGGGTATCTCAGATACCACAATTTTCATCTGGACAACTGTCTGTTGCCAGGGTTGTGTCCGATCCTCGATTTACCCAGCTTCCCGAAAACCTGCCAGAACGCATTCGAAACTTGGCCCTGGATGTAACCAATAGTCAGACTGCGCCATACGGTAAGGCGAAGGCCCTGGAGACCTATCTCAAAACCAACTATGCATATGCTTTTGCCGACCCCTCTGGCAGAGGCCGTCCGCCCTCAAGCCGAGACCCTGTCGACTGGTTCCTGTTTGACCACAAGGAAGGGACTTGCGGTGTATTCAGTTCGGCTTTCGTGGTTATGGCCAGGTCTATAGGTCTTCCTGCCAGGGTGGTCTCAGGATGGGCAGTTACCGAAACTGAGGAGCCCCAGACGGTGAAGCTCAATCAAGCCCACCAGTGGGCAGAGGTTGCTTTTGAAGGATTGGGCTGGGTAACCTTCGAACCTACCGGCTCTGGAGGAGCGCCCTCTCGCGCCGATTTGGCCGCTGCGGAGTCCTTGAGTAACGGTACAGGCCAGTCGCCACAGGGTCAGGTGCCACAGCAACCGGAGCCAGACGGCAACTCTGAAAGTGAGGAAGGTGGACCAGAGTCCAGCGAGATCCCGGAGGTTTCTCGGGAGGAAGAGCCGGAGCAACAGGATCCAAATCCAACAGAATCTGATCCAACGCCATCGCCCGTTCCCCAGTTGCCCATTGCAACGGTTATCGAAATTCTCCGTTGGCCTTTGGAAATAGAGCGTGACCTGGAATTCACGGTGGGCGGCGCTGTCTCAACTGTTGGAGGCAGCGAGGTTGATGGTGTTGCGGTCGAAATATTTGTGAACGAAACCAAGGAGCACGGCGGAACGAAACTGGGAGAAACCGTGGCGCGAAATGGTGCGTTTGAGACCAACGTAAAACTGCCCCTCTCAATGGATCGTGGCAATTACCAGCTACTGGCACACGCCATTTCCAACGACAGCTACCTGGAGTCCTGGAGCGACCCGGGCATCGCCGTATATTCTAAGGCAGGGATGGAATTAACAGGCGTCAACGAGGTGGAAGTCAATAGCGAAGCCATTTTTGAAGGTCGTCTGTTTGACGACACCGGGTCAGGAATTGCCAACCTGGAATTGGTAGCCAGCGTGGACGGTCGCAACCTGCCTTCCCTGACCACCGGACCGGCCGGTGAATTTGCCTTCCTTCACACCTTCACCGATCCGGGCCCTCATGAGGTGCAGGTTCTGTTTGAGGGAGATGACCTGCTGAGGGCGAATTCGGCCCGCTTGGATCTTTTTGCGGTGCTCCCTACAGTCCTTAGTGGGGTATCCCTCGGTCAGGTGGAGGTGGAAGAAAGATTCAAGATTGAAGGCTTCCTGCATGATGGGCGTGGCAACCCGTTGTCAGTCAAGGAAGTTAGTGTCGCCGTGGGCAGCAATCCGGAACTGTCTGCGGTAACTGACGACTCGGGTAAATTTGAACTGACTACACGATCGCCGAAGCTGGCGAATATCTTGTATCTTTAAGTTTTGACGGTGAGTATCCAGTGCTTCCTGCAAAGATTTCGAGGCTGGTCGTAGCCCGTCACGTTACTTCACTGTCTATTGCGGGCCCGGCGGTCACAAGCTTGGGCGATGAGGCAGCCTTCCATGGCAGGATTGAGTCCAGCACTCTTGAAGGAATAGGAACTCAACAAGTCCTTATTCTTGACGCAACCGGCAACGAATTGGGTACCGTAAATTCGGATGCAGACGGCTTTTTCAAATATATACTCTCGTCGACTGACCTGACTGGGCCCTATTCTTTAACCGCTCTCTTCCATGGCGAAGGATTTCTGTCCCCCAGTTCGGCTACCGTTTCCTATAGCATAAGGTCACCTACGTTATTGACGGTCGAAGGGCCTGACCTGGTGCAACCCGGGGATATAGTCGAGATCGAGGGTCGGTTGCTCTTGGCCGATGGTGATCCTGTAACCGGTGTGAAGGTTTGGAGGGAGGGTGCGGGAGGCGAAGTTTTCGTTACAGGCGACGATGGAACCTTCATTCTTGAAATACCGGCGCATGCCGAGCTGGCGGCATCAAGTGTAGAAAGTCCAGGTCGATGTCTCCGTTGGATCTGATGGTAATGATCACTTGGCGCCGGCTCTCGCGGTCCATAGATTTACCGTCGGGATTCCCTGGATTGCTGCGGAGCCTCCAGGCACGGTGGCTCGCGGTGAAACGGCGACTCTGCGAGGCTACGTATTTGTAGGCAACACTCCCCAGCAAGGGACCACCATAACCCTGGAGGATGAACTTCAGGTCGAATCATCGTCCACAGGAGCCTTTGTACTTCGCTATCCAGTGGAATCCGATGCACCCTTAGGTGAAAGTCAACTCTCTTTGAAGGTGCCTGCCCTGGGAGTTGAAACGGTTGCTCCCCTCGAAGTTAATTCCGCCACAAACCTCATAGTCGTCCCGCTGGAAAAGGTTCGGAAGGGCCGAGAGGTTCCGTTGCAGGTAACCCTCTACGATGACAACGGTAACGGGATAGCGGGAGCAAACCTGACCAACAGCCAGGGATTGTCCGCCGTAACCGACGAGGAGGGCATGGCGCTAATGTTGCTAACTGTGCCGGATGCTACTGACCTGCTCGCGGTTCCCGTGACTTTCAGCTTCGGCGGAGACGACTTGCATCTGCCGCTAACCTACTTTACGGGTGTCCCAGTCACGCCCACCAGCTTCAATTGGATGCTTTGGATAGTTACCCCATTTCTCTTGGTGGCCACGGCATCCTCCTGGTTTGTTGCTTTGAAATGGGGCCGTCCTACCTTTGCTGCAGGGGTGCCAGTCTTGTCTCGGATGGCTTTCAGGTTGCCCCGTCGGCGCGAATCGGATGCAGTCGAGCAAGGAGAAGCTATTACCTCTGTCCCCGCGCAAGAACCTACACAGTTGCTTATAACCTTGAATAGGCCGGCCCCGGACCTTCCTGCAGTATGGGGCCCGGGAGAAGAAGTAGGTATCGAAATAAGCCTGTCTGATGAGGGGGGAGCGCCCCTTCCCTGGCATTCAATTGGATATCAGGATCCCAGCGGCAATGCTCTCGAAGTCGAGGCAGACCAGCAGGGAAGTTTCAGATCTGCCTGGTTGGCCGAATTGTTGGGCGAATACACTGTTTCGGCAACCTTTGTTGGAAGCCAGGTCTACGAAGCTTCATCTGGGTCGCAGGACTTCAGAATAGTCGACTTTCGTGAGGAGATCGTAAGGCTCTATCAGGACTTCCTGGAGTGGGCTGAAATTCAGGCGCCGGGTGCTTTGGGTCTGACTCCCAGAGAGGTGGAATCGAAGCTGGTCGCAACCGGCCGGCCCCTGGACTACAGGGCCCTGGATGAGATCATTTCCCGTTTCGAAGAGGCCGACTACAGTCAACATGACATAACCCGAGAGCAATACGAAATCATGTTCAGGTCGTGGTACAAACTGAGAGAGGAATAGGGAAATGGAACGATTTCCCAGAGCAGGGCTTCGCCAGGGATTTCCCGCCCTGTTGGTCGTGATGGTTGCTTCTTTGTCGTTTCCCTTGCTCTCGCCTGAAGGGTGGGTATTTCGTCAGTCGTTGCTCCATCTCCATTACCTGTCCCCCTGGATTGTTGCTATCTGTTTCTTCTTCATGATTGGCCGGGTGGCGATAATTTTCCACGAAGTTCTGTTGCACCGCCTGGCAACTATGGTGGCACAGACAGGCGAAGATGCCGAATCGGGAGACCCATGGGGGATTAGCAAGAGAGCAAAGTGGGCCGCTGCCTGCCATTCTCTGGCGGAAGGTTTGGCCTTGACCCTGATAGCTGTTGCCTTGATTGTTGCCGTAACCAACCTTTCGGCCATCTTATCCGTCCGAGAGATAGGCTCTGCCCTGCCAAGGATAGAACCGTATTTAGAGGTTTTCGGTTCGCTCCTTTTTTGGACACTGCCAGTTCTGACCATTTTCGCCATAGGTCGGGCCGCGAAAGAACTCTGGCCCGCATACCGAAATGCGTGGGAATTGCCCCGCCGTCGGTTGATAGTGTTGGCTGTTCTATACCTATTGCTGGCAGATAACGGACTGCTCACGCTCATATTCGGCTTTTCATCAGGCTTGCTATTGCCGGTACTGTCACTGGCTGTTGCACTACCTTTCGTCTCTTCGCTGGTTCGACAGGGTGCTACGGTAGCGCCTCCTCACTGGGCCAATTTGGCAACACGGGTGATTCTGCCAATTTTGGGATGTGCTGAGGTAGCTTTATTTCTGGGAGTAATGGTCGCTCTTCCGGGCGGTATTGGCCGTATTCCCCTGGAGCGCTATGGCGCCGCGTTGGAAACCTTTGGTCCAAGCATTCAGATTTTCGATACACTCTCCTTTTGGTCTGTGGTTCTTTTGGTGCCATTTGTTCTGGCCAGGGTAGTCGCTGCATTTCGGCCAGCAGTGGGGGAGGTGTTGGGTTTCCCGATCGGCCGATTGAATCTCTTCGCATTGGCGCTGATTCTCTTTTCCGGAAATGGTGTGCTGACAGTTGCTATTGGGCTCGAGCTTTCCCACGTGCTGGTGGCGGTGGGGATGGCTCTGTTACTGTCATACTTGGTATTGGTCCTTCGAAGGGTCTCAGGCATGGGACTTCCTGAAAGAGTAGTTTCCCTTCTGGTAAATATCTTGCCTTTGGTGGTTTCCTTTGCTGTTGCGGTTAGCATTTCCTTGGTTGCCTGGGCAGTGATGGGGGCTTTACCTTCAATAATTGCCCTGATTCTCGACAATGACTGGACAACTCGATTTGGGGAGGCCTTCCTGCCAGTGTTTGCGAGCCTCTTTGAAGCCAGAGTAGTATTCACCGGATTCACATTTGCCTTTGCCTTTACTGTTGGATTGCCGAATCCCTTGTGGTCTCCCGCCAGGTGGCACGTTCGACCTGCGCTAGCCTGCCTGGGATTCTCCGCGGCTGGTTGTCTCTCCTGGATGGCCGGGGGGTGCAGATTTCAGAATTGGGCCATGCCTATACATTGGCAGGTGCGACTGTTGGAATGGGTCTAGTACTACAACGACGCGTTTAAGGTGGTGGCTCCATCCTGCCTTCACGGCGGGCGGAGCGGCGTCTCTGGTGGGAGCGGCGCGCCCGCTCGTTGCGTAGCTGCGTATCCTCCAGCCACAGCAGCAACTCCTCCGGCCCGAACCGTTCCCGGGGCAGCATCTCCCGCACCACCCGGTACACCTGGGGACGGGTGATCCGGGGCATCTTTTTCCCCCCAAGCCTGCTGCAGGCCCAGCAGGAAAGCTCCACCCAGCAGGCACATGGCTATGTGGTGATGCCAGCCCGCCCAACTGCGGGTCTCGTATTCGTCCAGCCCCACGTCGCCCTTCTCCGTCTCGAACTCCGTTTCAATGGGCCACCTGGAACCCCCCACGCAGGCCAGGGTCTCCAAGGTTGTGTCCTCAGGAGCGTTGGACAGGTAGTAGCGGGGCTCGCTGCCGTCCAGGTTCCGGCGGTAGACGGCCCATGCCTCATGGCCCGGCTTGCCCTTTCGGGTTACCCGCACCCGCTGGGCGCAGAACATATAGCTCCGCGGCCCCTGGCTTCCCTGGGCCACCGTTATCTCCCGCCAGGCCTCATCCAGCAACTCGTCACTGCGCTGCTCCATGGTACGACGCTGCCCGTCCCTGAGCCTGGGCTTGCGGGGGCGCCCGAACCCCTGAGACCTCGGAGTGGTCCAGGCCGACTCCCACGAAGGCTCCAGGGGCCAGACCGGAGTGCTGCCCGGAACGTCCAGCACGTAGCGCATCCCCAGGGCCGCCAGTCCCTCCCGAAAGGTCGGCGACATCCCGAAGGCGTCGTCTCCGGCAACCCATCCGGCCTTGAGGTGGCCCAACCCCAGGGCCCGCTCCAGCAGTTCCAAGGCCAACTCCGTCTTCGACCGGTAGCTCCGCCGCTCCTCGGGCACCCCCGCCGCCGCACAGCGGCCCGGATCCGAGGTCCAACTCTCGGGCAGATACAGCCCTTTGTCCACCAATGCCCGCCCCAGCGGGCTGACGTAGGCCAGGAACATCCCACCCTGGCAGTTGGCCACCTTGCCCAGCCTCCCGCAGTACTGCCGGGCTACCCCCACGGACTTCCTCCCCTGCTTGGGAAAGTCGCTGCCGTCCAACACCCACACCGCCTCGGGGTGAGCCAGCCTGGGGGCCAGGTATTCCTGCAGCCGACCGATCACTGTCGCATCGTCCCACCGGGCCTCGGTCAGAAAACGCTGCATCGCCCGGGCCGAGATGCCCACCGATTCCGACAGGTTCTCGGCGTTGCGCCGCTCCCCAGCCTGCACCAGCAGCCCCTGAAGATAGTTCCGGCTGTGCTCCCGCCACTGCTTGCGCCGAAGGAGGCCGCAAAGAAGGCGTGAAAGTCCTGAAAGTTGTCGTAAACCCGCTCGAAGCTCGCCCCATCCATCACCCAAACCACCCACTATCATCTTGACAACTATCCTACCCGATAACCCGTCGTTGTAGTACTAGTGGCGTTAGGTCTGTCTCAACTGGCTGCCTATGCCGTTAACTCTTCAGGATCTGCTCTTTCCGGGGCCGCCGGCTGGCTCAGAGGTTCCAGCCAGCGCCCGTTTTGGATCGGTGCAACTATCGCCTGCTATGCAATGCTTCTCCGTCCATTGATCTACGAAACTCTTTGGTTTGCTGAAATCTATGAATGGCTTGTCTTTCTGGCCTTAACTCTATTAGCCCTACTTAAGATTCGCGGCGGATTTAGGTCTTACGTGGTAGCTTCAGAGGCCGTTCTTCCTACCTGGACTCGTTGGCATCGCCACCAGCAAGAGTTCGTAGACCGTCCTGATCCACGTCAGAAACTGGTTGCCAGGTGGCATCAGCGTTTCGTAGAGCACGGCGAATGGGCCGGACTCTGGTCCTACTTGATGGAACTGCTTTACAGAAACGGTTCGGCTCCGGAGTCGGTGGCTTCGGTGATTCGCCCTCTTCGGGGCTCACTCGCCACAAGGGCAAGCAAGCTGCCCTGGAGTCGAGGTGAGCAGCGTGACCGGCGTCGAAGGGAGTTGGCGCTTGCTGAATCTCTTAAGAATGCGGAAACCGTTTTGTCAAACCCGCCGGGGACAGTCCGAAGTTCTCGTTCCTCGCTGGAAGGGGTTGCTGAGGAATTTATTGAGACAGGCGCCGATCCCGAGACAATGGCGGCCCTATTGATCGACGACTACCAAAGGCGTGGTGCAGAGCTTGCCCATGCGGTGAATCTCTGGTTTCCCCTGGTCGACTTTTTCGATGCGCCGATTCGATGGTTTGATCCACTGTGGGTTCGTGGGAGGAAGCGAAACGACTCCCGAGACAGGCGCCGGAGGCTGGTGGAGAGTGCAATCGATCACCTATCGGGTCGGACTCTTTTGAGTCCTTGCCGGTTGCAGTGGCGGCACGGCCACTGTTGTTTTCCCTAATTCCTCGACTAATGCCCCGCTGGGCCCGTCGGGCGTAATTTCTTCGGGACAATCTTTCGAGCTATTGCGGGAGCAGGCCAGTTCATACCAGGTCCGGTTCGGCCGTAACGTGCAGGGATTCATCCCGAAATCTGCGTTGCGGCTTCAGCCCATTTTGCCCGGTGACAAGGTGTAATTAGCTTATGAACGAACGGACCTTTGAAGAGGCCAGGCAGACCTGTGACCATATTATTGACAGAGTCGGTGACGTTTTTGTGGGCAACCGGCTGTTGTTGCGTAAACTGCTGGCTGCGGCGTTGGCCAACGGCCACGTCCTTTTTGAGGATTACCCTGGGCTGGGCAAGACTCTCTTGGCCAAGGTGTTTTCCCGCGCAATAGGCAGCGACACCAAGCGAGTTCAGTTCACCCCGGACCTGCTGCCCTCCGACATTCTGGGAGTAAACGTGTGGCGCCAGAACGAAGGAGTATTTCAATTAGTTAGGGGTCCGGTCTTTACTAACGTGTTGCTGGCAGACGAGATTAATCGAGCTCCTCCCAAGACCCAAGCTGCCTTGCTGGAGGCGATGGAAGAAAGGCAGGTCACCATTGATGGTGAGACTATGTTCCTGGGCCATCCCTTCGTTGTTATTGCCACCCAGAATCCCATCGAGCAGGAAGGAACCTACCCCCTGCCGGAGGCCCAATTGGACAGGTTCCTGTTCAAGCTGGGCACCGGGTATCCGGCCAACCGGGAAATGGAAAATGACATCCTTCTTCGCAGAATTCAATGGCAAAAGGACGACCCCACCGACGACATGGAGCCGGCCATTGACGTGGAGGGTTTTCTGAAGCTTCAGGAGATGGTGGAAACTTCAATCTACGTAGACCACGTCATAGTAGATTACATAACTCAGTTGGTCAGGGAAACTCGGGACCATCCTCGGGTTGCCGTGGGAGTTAGTCCTCGCGGCAGTTTGGCCTTGCTCAGGGTGTCCCGCAGCCTGGCTCTCATTCACGGCCGGGACTTTGTGGTACCTGACGACGTAAAAATGGTAGTCAATGACGTATTGGCGCACCGCATCATTCTAAATATTGAAGATATTTTGGAAGGAGTACGCCCGGAGTCAATTGTGGAAGAAATATTGGAGCAAGTGCCGGCACCTACCGAATTGGCGAGAAGGACTCCCTAGCCATGTTCCCCTTCTCTCTCATGGGTTGGGTCGGCCTTTGCCTGCTTTTTCTGGCATTGGGTCTGTTCCTTGGCAATATTGTTCTGCTGGCCGGTGCGTTATTTCTCCTGCTTACCGTTTTGCTGGCCACCATGCTGCAACCCCCCGAAAAGATCGAGGCACATAGGAAATTGCCCCGGGAAATCTGCTGGGCGGGCGACGATATGGAGGTGGAACGAAAGTTGACCCTTGCCGGAGGGACTGGGGCAGTATTCGTGCACGACTCGCTTCCAGCGGAAATAGAAGTGGTGGAGGGCAATAACTTTCATCTCCTCTGGAAATGGCGTGGTTACCGCGAATTTAACCTTTCATATAGAGTTCGCTTCGACAAGAGAGAAGAACTTATCCTTCCGCCGACGACCTGGACATCCCAGGCCCCCTTTGGGATACGGCGACGCAGTACAGCTCTTGTTGGACCCGCTATAACCGTATCTGTTGTGCCCAGAATCCGCGGCATCACGCGACTCAACGAGATTCGCGTTGCCACCAAACAGCCTCGCTATCAGGACGATCTCTCCCAGACTGGAACTGCCAACTCTGAGTTTCGTGAATTGCGACCTTATGCCCCGGGCGACCCAATTAAACTCATCAATTGGAAGGCCAGTTCCCGAGGGGCGCGCAGCGACAACCTGCCCCTGGTGAACGTACTGGAGCCGGAAGGGCGGAAGGCTGTCTGGATCTTCATGGACGTGGCCGATTATATGGATGTTGGAATGCCCTTGGACAGTCCGATGGAGAATACTGTTGAAGCGGCTGGGAGCCTGGCCCAGTTTTTCCTGTCGAAGGGGTCTACGATTGGGGCCTACGCCTACAATAGCTATGGTGGCCAAGGAGAATAGCTGGCGCCCGACTCAGGACGAAAGCAGTTCAACGATTGACCCAGATGCTGGTTGGCCTGCAACCGGGCCGGCCCAGTGAAGACCTGCTGCAGGCCGTGGAGTGGTGCAAGGGTTTCTTGCTGCGCCTGCAACCGGAAGTTTTCATAATCACACGTCTTGATGTCTTCTACCCCAGGCCGGGGGAGAGCAGCGAATCCCTCGAACGGTTTACTGCCGCGGTTAGAAGGTTGACCGCCCTAAGGAGGCGAGCCCGGCGTCCCGGACGGGTCAGGGTGATTCACGTCAGTCCCAGGAAAGCTGCTTCGGATGCCGGATCAACCCTAAACTCCACCAATGAAGAGTCAGGGTTATCCTTGTGGGAAGGCCGCGCCCTGGGAACTGATATGCGCAAGTCGGGGGCTGAGGTCATTTTGTGGGAACCGGCCAGGGAAGACTTTATCACGGCCCTGGTGCGGCACATGCACGCCTACAGGTAATCGGATGAGAGATATTTGGCTTGCAGCGCTGTTGGCATTGGAGACAATCCTCTTGTTCGCCATTGTGGCGCTATCCCTGTGGGGGGTGTCGGTGGCTATAGTAGCCGGAGGAGAACCGCTTTCATCGTGGACTGGGGGCCTGGCAGAGAATCTGGCCGGCTTCGGTTCGATTGAACTGGTCCTGGCGGCAGCGGCCCTGGCCGTCCTTTACTGGGGACTGCAATTTGTTGGCCGTGACCGGCTGGCATTTTGGTTGATCACTCCTTTGGCCTTGGTTAGCCAATTTCCTGGCATCTGGACGCACAACCTGCTGGAGTGGCAGCGGTTCTTCGGCCTGTCTTTCTCATTCAATGTTGACCAGTCCCTCTATATTGTATCGGCACAATTCCTGGCCAGCCTGGCAGGACTTGTTTGCCTCCGCCGGATTTCCAACCTTAGACGGCTGGGGTCTCTAATTAGCTCCCTTAAAATAGACGTGAGTGAACGAAATCGGGTTCTATTGAATGAGGGAGTGGTCCTGGCAGGAACGGTTGTTGCAGCTCTGGTGATAGCCACTGCTGCGTTGGCGGCTAATGCGCTCTTGGGCCGCACCGAAACACTGATGGAAAGGATCCCGCTGGCAGTGATTACCCTTGGCGGCGGGGCCACACTGCTGCTGATATGCTTTGTCGCCCTGTTCCGCAGAAGCCTGGATACGAGATGAGTGAAGGCCAAGGACCATCGAGCGAGAGGCTCACCGCAACGCAAGACTTCTGCGCTAGGGACGAATGCCTCGCCCATGTGGTCTTGAGACCAGCGAGGGCTAATGGGCAGAAGTAACGTTTGCCATTTCTTCGGCAGACACGGTCAACAAGGGTATTAATTCTCGAACGTCGGCAACTTGCTCCAGGCTGTTCACTCGATCAATAATCGCTTCTGTCTTCGATCTACCCAGGACCGGCGTCAATAACAAGCGGGTCTTGGAGTTGACATCCTCCGTTGACATCGGGTTTTCCTTGGTGCCGTAGGCATGGGGAGTAAAGTGCTCTACCGTGCGCCCGTCCGTCAATGTGGCGGCCACCTTTCCGCTGCGGGGGGCCGCCCGGTCCATCAACTCATCATCAGGAATCAGCGTAACTCTTTCCTTGACGGCCAAGGTCGCCGGATCGGACATCCGCTCGTACGCGTGAGTGGATTCAAAGGTTACCTCGCCGTCCATCAGGCTACGGCGATCATATGCTGGCAATTGACGTCGGGCATTGACCGGTTATTGACCACGCCGGCACCGTCCCTTGGCAGCCTCACGACAATGCTCTTCACATTGTCGACGGTCAAACCGTGTTGCCGGTGCAAGGCAAAGAAAGCGTCCAAGGCGGCCTGGATTGGATACCCCACGGAATAGGGTTTTATGGCGGTCTCGGTTATGAAGTAACGGTTTCCCAAACCCATAACCATTTCATCCGGGCGAGGGTCAAGGGAAAGGGCCTGCAGCACGTTGTGTTCTCCCTCCAGTATATCCCAAACCCCGGTAAGGCCGGCCTCGGCCATAGTTGCCGCGGTAACCCCGTTCCGTGCGCCCATGCCGGCAAAGTCGAATGCTTTTTCCACGTGTTCAGCGTCGCGAACCCAGCTCCAAACACCGGATACCTGCTGGGCTGCATAAGAGAGTGCATAGCGCATGCCGGCCTCATCCAGCCCTGCGATGCACGCGGCCGACCCGACACTGCCCATAGTTGAACTGGTCCCTTCCGCGCTACGGTGCCCTCCCCTGACTGAATCCGGCTCCAGGGCCAGCAAAAAGCGGCAGCATAGATCGTAACCCAGCGCTACTGCCCGCAATAGGTCTTCCCCTGGGCTTCCCGCTCTTTCTGCCATGGCTAGCGCCGCCGGCACCACTGAACAGCCAGGGTGGGACTTCGTTACAGGCTCGAAATCGTCAGTCTCGTCAGCGTGTCCGAACATACCGTTGGCCAATGCCGCATTAACCGCAGATGTTTTTATGTCGGTCGCCAGCACGGAAGATTCAGGGGTACCGCCTTGTAGACGGATGTACTTGATAGCCATTTCCCCGGGCTTAAGTCGAGCGCCCGAGACAATTGCGCCCAAAGTGTCCAATATTCGGTGCCTGCCCGCCAGTGCGACATCGGCCGGCAACTCATGGCGCCTGGCTTCTGCCATGTACCGCGCCAGCTGTCCGGTAATCTCAGGGGTAGTCACTGATATGCACCTCTACGCTATTCCAGGTGTGCAAGACCGGCCGTTCAGGCCGGGGGGTAGATTCTCTTTTTGGAGGCTGCCGCGATTAAATCAGAAAAGCTCTGCCCAATTAGGCTAACCGTGAGTCCGAAAGTGGTAATAGAGACCAAAAAGTGAGGACACCACTATGGCGCCCACTGCGCCCCCGAAATGGGTAATATTGACCCTGGTGTCCCTCGCCCCCATATAGCTTGCGTCGGTAAAGATATTCCAGTAGGAGTTGCCAATGGCGCTGCCCGCTATCCCTGCAGCCAATACCAATAATACGGTTCCGCCAACTATATACCAACGATGGTCCAGGTTTATCCAGGCTATGTACGCCCCAATACCCGCTCCCAAACCAATCCCGATAACATAAATACTCAGATGAATATTTGCTCCCCAGGGATAGCCCACCATGGCGTTTAAGGTTAACGCGGCCCACCCCCCAACAATTCCAAGAATCATTCCGACGAAGAAACCGGCAATGATTCGGCCTATAGGAATTATGTAGGTATAGATACCGCCTTCTGCCACCATGACTGATAATTTCATTCTGTCCGTCCTAAAGGTTTTACTTTCTATCGAAAGCTCCGAAAAACTACTTGCCATGCTTCAATAGTGGTTTCATAAACCAAAGGCACAGCCCATGCTTTATGAAACCATAGCTTCAGACACGCAAGCTCAAGAGGTTTGTGTAGTTCAGTACAAGTATTTTGTGTAGTTCAGTACAAGTATATGGTACTAGGAATTTCCAGTTACGCAATACACCGTATTGTTAAAACCCAACCAAGCGCATCTAGAGGGCGGGGCTTTTCGGAGTGGGATTGCCCATCGGGGAAGTGAAAAAGAAGAGAATTCCCCCATTTCCGCTCATTTCCGTTCACCGACAGTGTGCCAACAGATACACGGAAGAGAGGTGAAGGCAAAAACCGTTTTCCCCGCCATTTCCACTCATTTGCAGCTGCCAGCGGGTAGCCAATATAGAGGAGGAGCTGGCTGGATTACTAAGACCATAGTAAGAGGAGGTAACAGGGGCTGGCCAATGACCGTTGTCACGGGACTCGGCGCTGCTCGTTTGTCCACAATGCGCTTGGAAGAAGCGCTGGCACACGAATATTCGAGAATGTTCACCAGAGAGAATTCGAACGCGACGGCGCTGTTTCACAAACACTCTGGCCCGTTTCCAGGATCGGGTAGAGCCTGGCCTTAATTGCGTTCACATACAGCGGAGAGGGTGGCGGATTGTATCCAGATTCCACTTACCCAATCATTCGAAAATATGTCTATAAAGTTATCCGGAGCCCCACGCGCCACAAAGCATCGTTATCCTGAGGAGTGGGAGGAACATAAGCTTTCATTGACAAAACACAAGCCACCCTGTATACAATTTCAGAATCTTGTCGCCAACTGGCAATCCGGTTTGAATGGAAATCGAAGGGAATATTTGAGGTAAATTCACAGCTTGGTTTAACGGGCTAATTGCACTGGGCGCCAGAAAGGCATAGACAATTTCATCATAGAGGAGGCACTTGGATCATGAGACTTACCTTTGGGACTGTTTGGCGAAGATATTCGCTGATTATTGCAGTTTTAGTCACTACTCTAGCCGTGGCTTGCGGCGCTTCGGAGGAGCCTACGCAAGCGCCGCCCCCCCAGGCGGCTGCAGAGTCTGAACAGGCGGCGGCTGCTCCGGCACAGCCCACAGAAGCTCCCGCTGTTCCTACCGATGCGCGGGCTCTTACGGACACTCGGCAGTTTGAATCCACTCCCATTCCTGAGCCGGCAATGGCAGCCGGTACAGCTACGCCGGTTCCCACGCCTACCCCCGGCGCCGCATTTACGGCCAAGGACACCATCTACCTGGTGACCCAAGAAGAGCCTACCTCCCTGGGAACATTTAACGATGCCTGCAGTGGCAACGTGCCGTCAATGATTTGCGAGGAGATTGCCACCGACCCCTTCACGTGGATTGACAGCAACACCTTTGAAGTTGTGCCGCTTAGTGGGGTGGACAGCTGGTCTCAGGTAGACCCCGAGCGATGGCGCTTCAACTTGCGAGAAGGTGTTGCTTTCCACAATGGTGAAGCATGGAACGCCGAGGCCGTGGCCTGGAACCTGGACCAAAATGGCAGGCCGGACATTGGAGGAGGTTACAGCTTCCACGGAAAGATTGGCGGTGAGGTTGTTGACGAGCTAACTGTGGATGTAGTCTGCGAGAAAGCTTGCCCTATATTCCCACGTACAGCTATTTTTACAGTTTTTCAGGCTCCTGAGTGGTACCAGAATGCTAGCGAAGCCGATAGGCAACTGAACACTATCGGCATCGGCCCCTACAAGATCGTAGAATGGCAGGGGGGCATCCAAGTGGAAATAGAGGCCTACGAAAACTACAAGCCAAATTCTGCCTTTGACGCGCAAGCCCCGTCTATCCAGAAGGCTTTCCAAGTCTGGCGCCCAGAGCCTTTGGTTAGGGCTGCCATGATACAGGCCGGCGAGGCCGACTTGGCTGTAGACATTGGGTTCGAGAATATAGATTCCGTACCGGTGGCCAAGAGTGGTACCAACAATGAGGTGTTCACCCTGGTGGCCGATAACATTTGGCACCCGGAATTGAAGAAGAAGGACGTCCGCAGGGCCCTGGCTCTCGGCGTAGATTGCCAGTCCCTGATGGAGTTCCTCTATGACGGTTTGCAGGAATGCATCGGCAACATTTCCCAGTGGGGCACGGTGGGCATAAACGAGAGCAACTATGCTGATTACGGGTTTGACCCTGACTTGTCCCGAGAACTGCTGGCTTCATCGGGTTACTACAAGCCCGAATACGATCAGGAAGACAACAATTTCGATGTGAATGAAGAGATACGCATTCATACTCGGGCCGCCCGCGTCTATCGCGGACTGGAAATGTTTGAATCGATTGGTGCTAGCTGGCGTGACCTGGGTGTAAATGCGCATGTTGTAGTGCTCGAGCCTAGCCGCGCCACTGAGGTTCGTCGTTCTGGCTGCGGCAAATTCATAGAGATTGCTGAAGACGGAACTCAGGATCGCACCGGGGCCCTGGCCTGCGCAGAACAGACCCCGCCGCCGCCATTTGGTGCAACTACTCACTTCTATGAGACGGCCACCTCCAACGAGGCACTGGATATGCAGCGTCAGTTGGTGCTCCGTAACAGCTGCTTCAACGTCAACAGCCGGGTCTGTAACCTGGTTCCCGGCTTCGATGGTCTCACCTTTGAGGAAAGCATCGACGACGCGATAGCGACTCCCTTGGGTCCGGAAAGGGTCCGAAAAATGGAGCACTTGGCCCAGAAAATCCATGACGAGCATTGGTTCCTGCCTTTCTTCGTGTCTGTCCAGGTTTACGGTCTGGCAGAGAATCTGGAATGGGAACCACGTTACGACCCGCGAACCCGTGTTAACTCCATGAGGTTCACTCAGTAATTCGACCTGAGGTTTAAAGGTTAGCGCCCCGGGATTGCAGAATTGAATCTATATCCCGGGGCGCTTCCCACTCCATAGTAGTTTGACTTGAAGAATATGGAGCCTTTAGGGGAGCAATTGAGAGTGCGTTGACGAAAACAGGGTTCCACCTTCGTTACGTGTGAGACTGGCACTCCCTGTATTCCGTGATTTGCGACATCATATCTCTCAAATTGGCCGGCAGGTATGCGCTGTTCTTTCCTTGCTGTTGGTTGGTTGTTTGTTCATATGGAACAACTTAATCTCTTGAAATACTTAATATTTATTGACAAATACGAGCAGCCGTTGTTTAATCGTCCCAATCTTTCACACTATTGGCGGGGTATAATTCGACGTATCACCCTTCGCCAATGAAAGACCAAGTTTCTTAGCGCTTTCGATCGTTCTGTAGATCAAGTTAGCAATTTTTCTCGTAGAAACGTAGTACTTCAGAATCCTGCACGAGTTGATAGGTGCCATTAGGGATAACGGGCTATCTTTTAGTTACAGCGAAGAGTCTGGGCACATAGGGCTATGACCCTTTGATAGCAGACCCGCTGCATGTAGTCGGCCAAGGTGTGAGGAAAAGGCGAAACTGTTGCCTGGCCAGCGCGAATCTTCGGTTCATTAGGCTTAAGACCACGATACCGCTCTCTTGGAGGGGAATGTGCGTAACTACATGATTCGTCGAATCGGCCACTCGATATTCATTGTGGCTGGCCTTATGGGGTTGCTCTTTCTGGCCATCAATGTTCTGGGGGATCCGGTTGAATTGATGGTTGACGAGGACGCGTCGCAAGAGACCATTGACGCCCTCCGCACAAAGTTTGGTCTGGACCGGCCACTCTATATTCGATTCGCGGATTTTTATTGGGACCTGGTGCGTGGGGACTTCGGGAAGTCTCTACGCCATCGCATTGATGCACGGGAGATGATCTTTGACCGGTTGCCCAATACGGCGGCATTGGCCATAGTGGCCTGGATCATAGGAAGCACTGGCATTCCGCTGGGCATGCTGGCGGCTAGACGGCCCAGAGGATTCATTGATCGCATTGTCAACATACTATCTTTTGCGGTCATCTCGGTGCCCCAGTTCTGGCTGGCGCTGATGCTCATTCTGTTGGTATCCGTTCAATTTGATCTCCTGCCCACTTCCGGTTTCAAGGGTTTGGGCCCAGAGGGTTGGAAGTACATGGTTCTGCCTGCCATGGCTTTGTGTCCGCTGGTGATGGGGCGGAACGCCCAGATAACCCGTTCCACGATGATTGAGGAAATTGCCAAGCAGTACGTTGCTACGGCTCGTTCCAAGGGGTTAGGAGAAACGAGCATTCTCTATGGGCATGTTCTTAAGAACGCCTCGATTTCCATTGTTACCCTTATGGGCGATGAATTAGCCGGTTTCATGAACGGGTCTACGGTAGTTGAGATTATTTTCGGCTGGCCCGGCATTGGCAAGCTGTTGATCGACGGTATTAACGCGCGGGACCTGCCGATCGTTACGTCCTCTGTGTTCGTAATTGCACTGATGGTCATGGTGATTAACCTAGGGGTAGACTTGTTTTACACTTGGCTGGACCCGAGAATTTCGTACAGTTAGCCTTTTCGGGCCCCGGTCGCCTCTCATACATCGTGCTGTGAGGTTGCCGGTGGGAACAAATAGACTTGATACCCATTCTGCTTTGAGGACTTTGTTCTGATATGCAAAGCGATATTTCAATCGTAACTCAGAAGCCTAATCCAATAGTCGCCATTTGGCATAATGCTTTGGTTCAGGCGTTCTTGAACGACCCGATAACTCTTCTCTCGGCGTTGTTCCTTTTTATCATGGTGATGGCGGCCTTGTTCGCGCCCTTGGTAGCTCCTTACGATCCGCAGAACCAACAGTTAAGGTTGCGCCATCAGGGTCCACTTGCGGTCGGTACTGCTACCTATCGGGTCAACAGCCAGACTGTCGAAGAGCAGCGCTTCTTCCTCCTGGGAACTGACCACCTGGGTCGGGACTACCTGAGCCGGCTCATTTACGGCGGCAGGATATCGATATCTGTGGGTCTGCTGGGAGTATTAGTCTCCAGTGTAATCGGCGTTTTTCTGGGGATTACTGCGGGATATTATCGGGGCATTCTGGACGATGTTATTATGAGGGCGGTGGACATCTTCATGTCTGTGCCCTTATTATTGCTGGCCCTTATGGTGTTATTCATCCTGGGGCCAAGTTTCACCAATATCATCATTGTGTTTGCGATTGCCCGCTGGATGCTATTCTGTCGCGTTACCAGGGGAGTGGTACTTTCCCTGCGTGAACAAGCCTTCGTCGATGCAGCCCGTGCGATAGGCGCGAGCGACAGCCGGATCATTGGTCGCCATGTGCTGCCAAACCTGATCACACCTCTATTGACCTTGGCGGCTCTGGAAGTACCGCGAAACATTCTGACCGAGTCCACCTTGAGTTTCCTGGGTTTCGGCATTCAGCCTCCCGAATCCTCCTGGGGCCTGATGCTTTCTCAGGGCCGCGACTACATCGTTACCGCTTGGTGGGTGGTGGTCGTACCGGGAGCAGCCATTTTCCTGACTGCGCTTTCCTTCAATCTCTTTGGAGTCTGGATGCGGGCTGTGAGCGACCCCTTACAGCGGTGGCGCTGGCTCAAGGCGACTAAGGAAGCCAAGGACGCAGGTGTAGGCTGATAACCGCCTGCAACCTCGATGGGTAGTGAAAATTGTGGCCCCCGACCTCTTTAAGAGGTCGGGGGCTTTTACTTTTGAGACCAAATGCACCATAATAGCGGCAATTCGTAGATGCACGTGGACCCGTGCGTCTGAGTCTGATTAGGGAGGCTATTGATGGAGAGAGTAACCATTAGGGAGGCTTCCCAAAGATTGCGGATCTCAACTGCACAAGTGCGAGAGTGCATTCGTGGCGGAGAGTTGCAAGCTTTTCGTGAGGAAGGCTCTGAAGGCCAAGGAGGTTGGGTGGTTGAGCTACCCGACGACGGGTGGATCAGTGCCGCAACTACCATGGAGTTAAACCGAGAGTTTTCTCCTTGGTGGTGGGGTACCGCGGACAAGACCGGATATATTCACTACGTCGAGTCGCTTTCCGCTTCGTCTTGGGAGGAAACGGTCCCCCAGTTCCTTTGTGGAGAGGTTGGCGACAACATCTGGGCTGCCACTGACCTGCTCCAGGAATTGCTTTGCCTGGAGTGCCAGATGCGGGCCATGGAACAGGGACTGCCCAAAGCCAACCCATAGCCTACACAATGGCGCTGGCGAAGAAGTTTTTCTATTGCCAGTTTGACTAGCAGACTAATTCGTTGCAAAAATGACGGGGGACAGGTTATCTACCTGTCCCCTACTTTTTTCGACCACGGGACCCGACCAGCGGGTACTACCGACCTATTCAAGAAAGAATGTCTTTAAGGTTTCGTAAGTTACATCCGGCAACTCTTCCGCAATGTAATGACCTGAGGGTACGGAGTGCCCCCTGACGTTTGTGGAGTAGTCGCTCCAAACGGCCAATACATCCTGGGTCCTGCCAACGTATCCCCGGTCGCTCCACAACGCCAGGTGCGGGCATGTTATCTTGCTTTCGAAGTCCTCATCGTCGTGAACCAGATCGATGCTGGCGCCCGCCCGATAGTCCTCACACATTGCATGGATCGAGTCCGGGTCGGTTGAGCACCTTACGTACTCTTCCAGGGCCTCGGAAGGGAATATGCTCTCCCAACTCGGGAAGCGCTGAAAACTGGACCGAATGAAGAAATCGGCCCCTGCGCCAATCACTCGCTCAGGGAAATCGTAAGGTTGGATGAGAAAAAACCAGTGGTACGTGTTGGAAGCCATTTCTTTGTTGACGATCTGGAACATTCGGTGGGTCGGAATAATGTCGAGGGTTGCGAGTTTCCTGATCCGCTCCGGGTAGTCTTTGGTCAGGCGGTGTGACACCCGGGCCCCTCGGTCGTGTCCGGCCAGGAAGAACGTGTCAAAACCCAGGTTCTCCATCGCTTCCGCCTGGTCTCTGGCCATGGCTCGCTTTGAATAATTAATGTGTTCGGAGTCCCCGGCAGGCTTGTCGCTGTCTCCATATCCCCTCAGGTCAGCTGCCACTACTGTAAAATCCTCGGAGAGACGAGGAGCTACCTTGTGCCACATAGTGTGGGTCTGGGGGTAGCCGTGAAGCAGCAGCAAAGCCGGGCCACTGCCCCCCCACAACAAGGTTGATGGCCGCCCCACTTGTTTCGACTTTTCTACGTTCAAATCCTTCGAACATCGCTCCTCCATTTATTGGCGCCCTTTTAGCCATCCTAAACTAAAGCCAAGGTGAAATGCGCATATGGTGGGGGGCAAACGACGGAGCCGGGTCATTCTCCAAGTACGGACGAGAGGGATTCACCGGCGCAACCCAGTTGATCATCCTCGCCACTTAAATGCACATCCCACCGTGGCTTTAGTTTAGTTAGTTCGAATCACCCAGGGGTGCTACAACCCAGGGTGCTACAAAGGGTTTCCCTTGTCGGTGAACTGGAGTATAGAATACACGACACGCTGCAACCGCGGAGAATATCCACTAATTTCCAGAAAGAGGAAGACCCTATTTAAGGAGGATACAGGATGCCTGCGCTTGAAACAGTCTTGGGCCCAATAGAAGCAGAGAGTCTTGGACTTACCCTCAGTCATGAGCACGTCGGAACGAACGCCGCCGGTCTGCGCCATACCTATCCGGAAATCATTGACCGACAGGGAATAGTAGAGCAATCGACCGCGGCCCTGAAAGAAGCCTGCGAGGAAGCAGGGTTGCGAACCATCATTGATGTGAGCACCTTCGACCTTGGGCGGGACGTTGAAATGATTGCAGAAGTGTCGAGGCAAAGTGGTGTAAACATAGTTGTAGCCACTGGAAATCACCTGGCAGTGCCCAGGCCTTTTGGCGAGGTTTCTCCCGACGCAATAGCGCCTATGTACGTACGGGAAATCGAAGAAGGCATTGAAGGTACCGGTGTCAAAGCCGCGGTTATCAAAGTGGCTAGCGACCGGGGCGGAATTACTCCACCCCAGGAAGTTGTGCTCCGGGCCGCCGCTCGAGCTCACCTCCAAACCGGCGCCCCGATTTCTACCCATACCTGGTCTCCTGATCGCGTGGGTGACCAGCAAGTAGCTATCCTGGAAGAGGAAGGCGTCGATCTTAGTCGGGTTTACATCGGCCACAGCAATGACGACACGGACATGGACTACCTGCTGGGCCTGCTGAACAAAGGGGTTTGGTTAGGTCTGGACCGGTATCCCGGCGGCAGAGTTCCAGGCACGCCGGACTGGGAACGAAGAACCGAGGTGGCCAAGAAGTTGATGGATGCTGGCTTCACCGGGCGAATCATGCTTTCCCATGACTATTCCGTACCCAAGGCGCGCCACGGAGCCGAAGTGCAAGAGGAGCGTCGTCGTGCGAATCCCGACGGCTATAACTTTATTCCCCGCAAGGTGCTGCCACGACTTCTGGAACTGGGCGCTACTGATGCCGATATTAATCAGCTGACGGTGGTGAATCCAAGAAAGTTCTTTGTTGGAGAGTAAAAGCCTTCTTGGAAGACTGAACTCGACCTGAACAGCCGTGGGCAAAAAAAGTAGGGCGAGCATTAAGCTCGCCCTGAAAAAAATAGAAGAAAAGTATGATTCCTGTTAAATATCGGTATTGCTATTCCGTGTCTCCCGCAGCTACACAAAGGACTACATGAGATGGCCGACCCCGGTCGTGATATACAGTGTTGTCGGCGACGATAAGTATGGGAGACAAAGCAGGGTTTTCTCCGGTATTGCCGTTCACATCCAGCCGCGGGAAGTTGCTGGAGGAAATGTCTAACCTTATCCGATGACCCTGGGCAAACAGATTGCTTGTGGGATACAACTCAATGGTTAGGGGGTAGACCTGTCCGGGTTCCATTAGTCGAGGGTCACTCCAGGAGGTGCGGAACTTGGCTCGCAAGACGCCGTCGGTCAGGTTTAATGCATAGCCTTCCGGATAGTCCCGACAAGGGGGGTAGACGTCTATGAGCTTCGCTGTGAAGTCAGTGTCGACGGCGGTGGATGATATCCATAGGTGAACTACCACCGGCCCCGTAACTTCCAGGCTCTCTGCCAGGGGTTCCGTTTGAAATACCAGCACATCAGGACGGGAAGCCAGTGACAAATATGGTGCCTTACTGCCAAAGAACTCCTCAGATTCTCTCTGGTCAAATCCTCCAGGTTCCATAATGGGGAGGCCAGAAGAGATATTTCCGCCCACGGTGGGTACCGGGTCCAGGGGATCGAAACGGTATTTGCTTGGCTGCGCCTCCATTTGGGGTAGAGCGATGGATAGCCTCCCGCCCTGATGGAGATAGAAGGCGGTTTCTTTCACTCGGTCCGGAGGCCAACTGGTTTCTTCCACCCATCTTCCCCCGTGGTCGAGTCTTCCTTCCGGATTCCTGCGTCCACTGCCTCCTCCCATGACGAACAGCTTTACTAGCGGTCGCTTGTCCCAGTCATTGGTTTCTCCCTTCATCCATCGGTCAAAGAAAGTGAGCCTCTGCTGGTTGAAGCTGCCGTCCTTGGGATTGTCCAGGGTTGAATGGGGACCGAAGTCCACATTTCCTGCATAAGTGACTGAACGGGACCCGTGGGTCCAAGGGCCCATTATCAGCGACACCTGGCTGGATTTGCCCTGGGACAGCGCCAGGTAATTCTGTACCGTTCCTGCAGCGTAGGGATCGTACCAACTGCATTGGTGCACCTGGGGCACATCGGAAAAAGGACCGTAATGCGCCGACGCGCACAGGCCTACCTGCTGCCAATACTCGTCGAAAGTATCGTGGCCCCAAATCTCGAAGAGATAATTCTCGTAGTCAGGCGTCCAGCTGAGCGGCGAGTGTCCTTTCTTCCAGGGAAACCGTGCGAACCAGTCGTGAATATCCTGACGGGACATGGCTGCCCTGGTTGTATCTGGGTTGTCCCTTGCTTCGGGGCTTTCCAGGGCCTCCCGAAACGCCCAGGTCACCTGCCTCAACTCGAAGGCCCCACCATTTCGACACCCGCTGTGAAAGGCGCTGGCGAATCCGCCGCATTCCAGCCACATGGCGGCCAGGTGTGGCGGGTTCAAGCAGGCCAGGGCGGCCTGGGTATGAGCAGCGTAGGAAAGGCCAAAGGTGCCGATTTTTCCGTTGCACCAAGGTTGTTGTGCCAGCCATTCCACCGTATCGTAGCCGTCCTGACCTTCATCGACATACTTGGTGAAACCACCTTCCGATTCATATCTTCCCCGGCAATCCTGGATTACTGTGACGTAGCCGCTGTTAGTGAAAAAGGCTGCTTCTTCCATCCGGGTAGGTGCGGATCTGTCGTAGGGAGTACGTTGCAATAACACCGGTAAAGGCTCTTCGACCACCTTACCGTCAAGTTGGGGTCGATGTATGTCAGTTGCCAGATTCATTCCGTCTCGTGTGGGTACCATCGCGTTTTCTATGAAATGATTATTGCTTTTGCGCCTATTGACGCGTCCTCTTACCCTCGGGCTCATCTCTCCTCCTTATTGAGATTACGGAAAAATAAAAATACAACGGGAGTGTAGCACTGCGAGGCAGGGCGCCTCAGCTATAAACAAATACGGATTTTCTTGACAATTGGCAAACCCGATACTAGACTTCCCTGAACTGGCCTGACTCCCCAGATAGCCTAGAAACATAGTGTGCATGCCATAGCAATTATTGCTAATATTCGGCGGAATTCGTACGTAAAGATAGTATATTCGACAGTAACTTCATTTGGGGATTAGGGCGATTAAAGCCAAGGAGTGAGAACGATGACCTTGTCCGGAATCTATGCGCCTCGTTGGTTGATCTACAGTGTTATTTCTATCGGTTTATTGGCCTTGGTTGCTTGTGGCGCGTCGGCGCCGGAACAGGCGCCTTCCCAGCCGTCAAGTAGCGCTGCGCCCGCTGCCCAACCGGCAGCTCCTTCCCAACCTTCCGCTCCGGCCGCTGCTGCCGATCCGGTAGCCCCCGCGCAGCCGGCCGAGCCTGAACCTCAGGCCACGGTCAGCGCCGTAGTCGGACAGGGAGCGATTGGAGTTGGAGCCAAAGCCCCTACGGCGACGCCTGGACCCACCTCTGCGCCTGTTGAAGTAATGATGGAGGCGGAGCCGGCAGTAACGGAGTTACAAGTTTCTCGTGGGCCAACCACGAGAGATCTGGCTGACCCCGTTGCGGGCAGGGGTGACTTGCCAGTGATTCTGCCCATGTTTGAGGGCCTCGTTCAATTTGACCAGTACACCGATTCTGTGCCTATGCTTGCTCCCGACTGGTCTGCCAATGACGACTTCACCGTGTGGACCTTCAACCTCAAGGAAGGCGTAGAGTTCCACAAGGGCTGGGGACCGATGACAGCCAAGGACATCGGCCATACCATGTTGCAGGAAAGGCGCAACGACCACTTTGACGGTCGGGCTTCGACGTGGCGCGATCTCCTTAAAGAGGTAGTGATGCCCGACGGGCCGGATGGTCTCGTAGTTGAGCTTCACCTGAACAAGCCAGAACCGATCATGACCACCTACATGAGCACCAACTACACCACGGTGATCCGCAGCAAGAACCACTGGGATGAGAACGGTGGTGTGATGACCGGCTTTGACGCCAATGACGCCGGCATCCAGCTCATGGCCAACGATCCCATTGGGACCGGCCCGTACCAGTTTGCGGAACATGCAGAAGCCCAATACCTCAGGTACGATGCTCCCGCGGCGACCCACTGGCGCAAGACGCCGGACTTCCCCGAGCTTCAGATTTACTTCGTCTCCGAGCCTTCCACCCAGTTGGCCCAGTTGGTGACCGGCGAAGTTCACGCTGCTGAGATTCCTCGTGACCTGCAGGTGGGAGCTTTGTCGCGTGGCATGGAAATCGTGCTTGGTACTACTCCGGCTATTCGCCTAGTTGGATTCTTCGGCGGCAACTACCTGCCTGATCACCCCAATTTTGATGCCACCGAGCCTATGACTATGCCCTTGGTTCGCGAAGCTATGAACCGGGCCATCGACCGGGAAGAAATTAACGATGTTTTCTTCAATGGCAATGGTGAACTGATGATGCAGACCCATTCCCATGAGAAGTTCCCCGGCTGGCAGCCCTCCTGGCTGGATAGTTTTGAAACTGACTACGGCTATGATCCGGAAAAGGCCAAAGCCTTGCTGGCCGAGGCCGGGTTTCCCGACGGATTCGAGATTGGCCAGCTTTCCTATCCCAGGCCTGGACTTCCCGAAATGCTCGATATAGGTGAGCTAGTAGCAGACTACTGGCGTAACATCGGCATCGATGTGGAGTTCCAGCCCGTAGAGACTGCGGTTTATAGCTCTCAGCTGAGGGCCAAGGAAATTAACAACACAGCCTGGCTACATACCGGCAGCTTTACCGAGCCAACCCGGGCCATCTTTGTTTACCATTACAGCGGCGCCGTGAGCCCCCGCTATGAATCTCCCTTCTTTACCGAGAAATATGAGGCCTTGGAAGTTGCATCGACTTTAGAAGAACGGGACAACCTCATTCGGGAGATGGGCGAGAACTGTTATGAGATTTACTGCTCCATTCCGTTGTACTGGGTGCCCTTCGAGTTCATGATTAACCCGGAGATCATCGAGGAGTGGCTTACCCCCGGTGTGTTCGGTGTCCGGGACTTCGAGTACGTTAAGGCCGTCAAGTAAGCAGACCGGAATTGACGTACTTGGGTACTGCCCTGGTATCATCGTAGTCCTGTCTATCCAATCGGGACGCTCCGCAATTGGGGAGTTCTGATTGGATAGTTTATTAGGAAGTTTAATATTCTAAGCAAACGCAACTCTCCCCTGTGCCCCCGCAGCACCCGCCCAAACCACCCCGCCACCCAAAAACACGCCCCCTCCCGCCCCCGCTACCCCCTCCCATTCCCCACCGGCCGCCCCCGAAAAAAACTCACCCCCACCCCCCCACTTGCCACCTGAACCCCCCCCTTGACCAACCCTGCCCCCCTTCTTCAACAAAACACCTGGCCCGCCCCGCCGCAGTCAAAAGCCCCTAGCGCGCACCATAAAACTACACTAACCCCGCAAACAATCCGCACCCCCAAGAGAAAAAAAAGGCCGACCAGTACATCACCTGACACCCCACCCCCTCTCCACCAACCTCACCACCCTATGCCTATCCACCCCCCCCCCCCCCTGCCAAACCCCCCCCCACTGACCTCCCACACAACACGCCCCCCCCCACTGAAAACCAAAAACCCACCCCACCAACCCCCCCACCCCCGTGCCTCCGAACCCGGCCCAAAACAGGCGGCACGGGCCCACCCAACCCCCGGAAGCCGGCCAACACCCCGCCACCCCCCCCCCACCCGCAACCCCCCCCCACGAACCCCGTGAAAACCCCCTACCCCACGGCCCCCCGCGTCGCCCCACACCACCCACGACACAACGCCCTCCCCCCCCTGACCCTCCCTCCCCACACTCACCCCCGCCCCCTCAACCCCAACCCCCTCCCCCTCCTCAAAAATGACCCTGCCTGCCCCCCCCACCTCGAGGTACCTGCACCCTGACCCACACACACCCCCCCCCCGCCTCACCCTAACACCGCCCAAAAACCAACAACCCAACCCTCCTCCCCACCACCTCACCCCACCAACCCACCAACCCCCCCACACTGCTACCGCCCCCATACCGGGCAAACCCCCCACACCCCGCCCAAACCACAGGACACCCGAACCCATGACCCTGAAACCCTCACCCCACCAACACACTGTCCCCAAAAACCCACCCCCTGCCCCCCTTGAACACCAATGCAATCCCCCGACCCACCACGCACCCACATCAACTAAACAAACGCACTGCATGCCTAGCTAAAGAAACGTGACGATGAAAATCAATAACGGACCAAACACCACGTACAGACGAAACGGTGCACACAACACCACAACGGAAAAACTAACGACATGCAACACCCACAACCCAACCAACAGAAAACCCGGCAAGGCCACCAAAAAAACTCCCCCCCCCACCCAGCACCCCCCCACAAACCCCCCCCACAAAAACCTGAACCCCTCCCCTCTTCTCCACTACCCTCCCCTACTGCAAACCCCTGGCTCCCAAAAAAAACCCCCACCCCCCACTGCCCGTCCCCCCCCCCACCGCCCCCTGTGCCCCTGTCACCCCACAACACCCCCCACCCAACCCGTCCGCCGGCCGATCACAACACCCCCACCACCGCCCAACCGGACCACCCGCCCGCCACCCCGCCCCCCAGGGTCCGAACCCGAACCCCACCCAAACTCCCCCCTCCCCTGTCCCCTCCTCCCCACCCAACCCCTCCACAGACCCACCCCCCCCAACTGCCGTGGGAACCCAACCACGACCACAGCCCCCAGCTCACTACGCACCCCTGCCGCCTGCCCCACCCCCCCCACGCCACCCCCCCGACCAACCCAACACCCACGACCAAACCCCCCCCCACTCCCCCAAAAAACAACCCCCCCCACAAAACACCACCCCAACCCAAACTCAAGACATGCACCAACCTCCCACCCCCCTCCACCCCAACCCGATCCCCCCCTGCCGGCTAACCACACACCAACCCGCTCCCTCCCCCCCCCCCCTGTCATCAACCTGCCACCAAAAACACGGCCGGGCACAAAAACCCCGCCCAAACCGAGAAGAAGAGCCGTGGCGCACAAACAAAGGGAAACCGAAAAAACAACCCCGCCACCCAAGTACAAGACGGACAAGCGGCCCGCCCCAACAACCCCGCCCAACGCCCAACCCCAGACCCCGCACCCCCACTCCACCCTGCTGCTCCCGCCCTACTGACCTCCTGCACCTGGCCCATCCCTCCCTCAACCCTCTAAAAACAGCCTGGAACTCCCAACCCCCCCTCACAACCGCCCCCACACCACCCCACGCCCCACCACTCCAGCACCACAAAAAACCAAACCCAACCGCGCCACCAAACCAAACACCGGTCCGTACAAGAGGACGTCACAACACACCCTGACGCAACACCCAAACGCGAAACACACCCTCAGGCACACAGAACAACAAAAAACAGCAACCCCGAACAACCAAACATATCGCCCACCCAACCGCACCGACCAAACCCAACACCCAACCACACTAAAACACCCCCCCCCGCCCCGACCCAACCCGGGCCCAACTGCTCCACCGCACCGGCCGGAACCCCCCAACCTCCCCGACCCCCAAACCCCCCCCCCAACTCCCAAACGACCGACGCCCCGCCCCGACACCCCCCCGACACCCCTCCGCCCCTGCACCCCGCGCCCAACCGCCGCGGGCCCCCACGGAAACGAACCACCGACCACCACCCCAACACACCACACACAACTGCCTCACCCCTGCGACCAAATCCCCGCACCTCCCCCCCCGCACCACCACTCGCCCCGCCGGGCACAACCCCCCGAACCCCAAAACAAACGCCACCCCACCCCTGGCCCCCAACCCCAACACCCAAACCCAAACGCACTCTCCTACCTACAAACATTCCCAACCCCCCCGCTCACCCCCCTACCCGACCCGCCACTCCCCCCCCACACCCACCGCCCGCCGCCCCAACCCCGACAACCCCCCCGCCACACCCCCGAACACCACCAAACCACCCCGCCCCCACCGACGCCCCACCCCTGCTCGCCCCCCCCCACCAGCCCCCCCCGGAAACCCAACACCCCACCGGACCAACCAACTGCCAACCGCAAACGTCCTCAAACCAACCACACCCACCCCCCCACACCCGGTCAAAACCATCCCCCGGCCCCTGCCCCAATCACCCCCCCTCGGGACCCCCACAGCCACACACCGCCCCCCCCCCGCCCCCCCAACCACCCCACAAAAAAACACCCCCCAACCTACCCCCAACTCCCCCAAACCCCCAACAAAACCAAACCCCAAACCACCAAACCCCTTGACACTACCCTGGAAACTGGTCACACCCTCCCCACTCCCCCCCTCTGACACACCCTGACCACACCATGCAAACCTGCAACCCCCTGCTCACAACACCGACCCCCACCCACCCCTCACCCCACTCCTCACCCTGCTTCCACCTCCCACCAAAAAACCTGGCACCCCCCCACCTAATCACTGCAAACCCCCCCCAAAACACCAAACCACACCCCCCCCCAAAACACTCAAACAACACAACCGCTCCCCCGTCCACACACACCGGGATACAAACAGAAAACCATCGCAAGACACACCAACGAACCGTCAACAAAAAAACAAAAAAAAAAGAAACCCAAGCTCCCCCCTCCCCCTGAACTGGAACCCCCCCCCCCCCCCCTCACCTGAACACCCGCCCCCAAACCCCCACGCCCACCCCCCCTGGCCATCACCAACTGAACACCGCACGGGACGGCCGACCGCCTCGCAACCGGGACGCCCCTCCCCAAAGCGACACCCCCAACACCAAAAACCACACCCCCCCCCCCCCAACGCCCAACACCCTGCTCCTCCAATAAACAACGACCACCCCCTGGCCTCCACCACACCACAACCCACCGGCCCCCACCGGCCAGCCCGGACCCGTGCGGGTCCGGGACACCCACACCATGACACACCACCCCCCCCCGGGACAGCCACCCCACCAACTAAAATCCCAAGAGGCCCCTATGTCGGGCCAACCGCATCACCACGACTACCCGCCATCAACAAAACAAACCCCACCCAAAAACGCATCGAAAGAAGCATAACAAAAATGACCAACAGCACCCACACAAAAACACTCCGGACCACACCCACCACAAACCCCAAACCACCCACCCAACCGCGCAACCCCCACCCCAACACAACTCCCTACCCTTGCTCCACCCCCAACCCTCTAGACTCCCACCCCCCCAAAACCAAAAAAAACCTGAACTGCTGGCCCCCCCCCTGCTGCTTTTTTTTTATCCACCCCACCTTGCCTCCCTCCCCACCCCCCCCCCCCTGCCTTCCTGGCCCCCAAAAAACCAAACACAAACAAAAACACCAAGAAAAAAAACAAAAAAAAACTCTAAAAAAACACTAACACAAAAAAACTAACAACAACGGCAGACAACGACGGCTGAGGAAACGTAAAACGAAAAAACGGCCCAACCCCACCCTAAAAACCCAAACAGCTCACACCACCCAAACGGCCCGGCAACCGGGACCACCAACCCCCGCCCACGAACCAAACCCTACCCCACCCAACCGCGCACCACCGCAACGACCCGCCCAGAGGAAAACAACAAAACCAAAACACGACCGCCAAGCAACAAGGCACAACCCAAAACACTGCCACCCTCCCACCATCTGCTCCTGCCCTGCCGCCCCCCCTCTTACCCCTGTCCAACGTAAACCCTGGCTGCCCCACCTCCAAACCCCCCCCACACCCCCCCACCCCGCCCCCCGACCCACCCGCAGACCCAAACCTCGACCCACCAAACAGGACCACAACCCACCCCCCCCCCCCCCGGCAACCGCCGCCACCCGCCCCCCCCACCCCCCAAAACCCCCCCTCCCTGACCCCGAACCTAACCCCGCCCCCCCCCCACCCGACCCAGCGACCCGCCCCGAACCGACTCCCCGAAAAAAAACCACCCCGTCACCGGCCCCACCCAACCACACCCCAAACCCACCCCTCGGACCCCCGACACCAACCCCCAACCCGCCACCGGCCCACCGCCGGCCGAACTCCCCACGGACAAACCCAACTGCCCCCCCACCACCAGCCACGGCCCCCACCCACCAAAACCCACCCACGCCCCAAACCCCCCCCCCCCCACCCCACCCCAAAAACCCTGCCCTACGCCAACACTCCCCTCCCCCCCCCCACCGCCCACCGTAAAACCACAACGAACGCCCACCCGGCGCCCACCCACCGCGCCCCCAAAACCGCCCCCGCCCCCCCGCCCCCCACCACCCCCACGCCGCCCCAAAAAAAAAACCGCCCGCAACGCCCCCACCGCACACCGTCAAACACCGGAGCAAAACCACCCCACACCACAAAGACGGCCCCACACCAACGCACACCAACCCCCCCACCTAAACAAACCCTGCCCCACCCGGCCCACAAACCCCGAAAAAAAAAAACCTCGCCACCCCCACCACACCCCTCAACCCACGACACCACCCCCCCCCCTACCTCTAACCCCCCCCCACTGCCACCATGCCAATCCACCTCTGCCCCACACCCCCCTGAACAACCAGGAAAACCAAAACCCTCTGACCTCACCTCTGAACCCCACAACCCCCCTCGAAACCCACCCACCCCCCCACTACAAGCAAACTGACCCTCCCCCTCTCCTGCCTCAAACCCCTCCTCCCCCCATAAACTACCCAAGGAAAAAAACCCCCCCCTCCTCCCCAAAAAACCAACCCCCCTCCTTCAAAAAAACTTGCCCTGCCCCCCACTCCCTCTGGGCACCCCACCCACCTGGACAGCTCCCCCCCCACCTCCTGCCCCCGCGCGCACACCTCCCTACCCCCCCCTGCCCCATCAACCCCCGCCCCACTAAATACTAAAAACCCCGGACCTCACCGCCCTACCGCATCGCCGGCCTCCCCCACCCCCCCTCTTGCACCAAAAAAAACACCGCGCGCACACCCAAAAAAAAACGCCTCGTCCCCCCCCACACAACAACCACAACGACACCAACCCCCACCAGCGAACACACTCTCGACCGCCCCCTCCCTACCCTAACTGGCACCACCACCCCCCACACACACCAACCCAACCTCCGAACCCCCCCCCCCCCCCCTAACCCCCCTCCATGCCCCCCTTCCACTGCCAAACTCCCCTCTCTCCCTGGACGCCCCCTGGTTCTCCCTGCCACCCAACCCAAACCCTCCCCCAAAACTCCCTACCCGAACCCGTCCCCCCCCCACAACCCTGACCTCCCCCGTGCCCCTGAACAACAACCCCCCCACCACGCCCCCACACCCCCCGACCACCCCCCCCGAAAACGACCACACACCCCGCTCCAAAACGGCCCCAACGGGGAAACCCCCGACCACCGCCCCCGGCCCCAAAACAACATGGAAAAGGAAACGAAAAGAGTGCAAAGGGAAACAAAAAAAAAAAGACAAAAAAGCAAGGACCCTGCACAAAACCAACAACCCCCCTCGCGCCCCAAAACCCCCCACCCAAAAACTGGAAAACCCCAAACCTGCTGCTCTCCTGCCTCACCCACACAACCCACCACCAAACCCGTCTCCCGCCTCCATGGCCACCCCACCACCCCCCACCACCCTTCTAAAACCTGCCTGCCCTCCTGACCCGAACGCCCACCAACTGCACCTCCCCCCACTACCCGGCCCCCCATGGCGCTGCCTACGCCTCCCAAACCACTACACCACCCAGACCCCCCCCCCAAACCAAACCGCCCCCCGCACCCGAAAAAAAACCCCTAACCCCCCCCCCCCCCCAAAAACCCCCACCCCCCCCCCGGCACCAAACCCCCCCAACCCCCAAACCTCCCCCCCCTCAAACTCCCTCTGCCCTCCCCACCCCCCCAACTCCCCCCCAAACCCAAAAAAACCCCCTCACCCTCACCCAATACCCACCCCTCGTCCCCCACCTCCCATGCACTCCAACCCTTGCTCCCCAAAATCGCAATACGCAGTGGACCGATTCGACGACCACATCATGTACCTGATGACCGCCACATCCCACAAAAGCTGAGACGGTTTCCCGGGTCTACTCGTGGCTCGCTACAGCGACTGCTAGAACCGGAAGCCAGTGTCCGCAGAGCTGCGCCCAGCGCAACCAGCGTCGACGCACCTTTTCCATCACACACCTTTGGCTGGCCGCTACATGCACCCACGC
>CASHTH010002943.1:0-21983 GCA_030341885.1 Geodia barretti
TGTTGCAGGAAGTGATCGTGGGACGGGTTGAGGGAGCTACCGTGCCAAAGCTCACTATTGAAGTACAAGCATGCATTGAAAAAGAACTGTGGCCCTTCTATAGGCAGTTTGGTGGGAAGCCTTACCAACCAGACATTCTGCAAAAGGCAGCGGCTGAAATCGAGGAATTGTGTCGAATACTAGAGGGAGAGGGTGTGACTGTCTGCAGACCTGACGTTGTGGATTTCTCTAAGGATTACAAGACACCCGACTTTGAAGTTCCTAGTGGGATGTATGCAGCAATGCCACGTGACATCCTGATGGTTGTTGGGAATGAGATTATTGAGACACCAATGGCCTGGCGCTCCCGGTTCTTTGAGTACACGGCCTACAGGTCTCTTTTAAAGGAATATTTTAAGGTATAATACTCACATAAAACACACTTGCAAATGCATGTAAAATGCACGAATGCTCCTGCGATATGACTGTTTGCTTCTCAGCAATATATTGTAGTACTGCTCTTCCCTTCAGCGAGGAGCAAAGTGGACGACACCTCCCAAGCCGCAGATGGGCGAACAACTCTATGACAATTCTTTTTTCAAGGTATTTCATTTGGCCACGCATGACGCTAGTATATTGACAGCAATTTCAATTATTACAGGAGGAGTATAATGGCAAGTATATCACCACTGAATTTGAACCCTGCTTTGATGCTGCAGACTTCATGCGAGCTGGGAAAGATTTATTTGTCCAGAGAAGCCATGTATATATACTTGTAGAAGCACACGAAATAGTTATTAATGTGTAGCTATGGTTGTTGTGCACAGCATCACAAACCGAGGCTTTGATCAAGTTAGGATTCTGCTTTCTATATACATGAGCATGAGTAAAATGTAAAAGGGTTGTGCGCTTTGTTGACTGCTTTCGTCCCAATTTGTGTTTTGTAGGTAACAAATATGTTTGGAATTCAGTGGATGAAGCGCCATCTTGGAGACAAGTACAACATTCATGTCCTAAGTTTCGATGATAAACGTCCAATGCACATCGATGCGACATTCACCATGATAGGACCTGGGCTGATCATTGCTAACCCAGACAAACCTTGCCACCAACTCAGTATGTTTGAAAAGGCTGGATGGAAGGTATAGGCACAGACATTACGGTGTGTCCGACTGATTTGTGAGCAAATATATAGCTATGCTTTGTTCTATGCTTTACAGATAGTCGAGGTACCACGGTCTGTAGTATCCGACCAACCTCCGTGGTGGATGAGTTCCAAGTGGCTCTCAATGAATGTCCTCATGCTGGATCCAAAGAGGGTTCTGGTGTCATCCATAGAGATCCCCACTCAGAAGATGTTTGAGAAACTAGGCATCGAATGCATCAAGGTTCTCACATACCAAAAGAGCCAGTGACTTCACAACCGTGCTGTGGCAGTATACCTAGAATTATTGTTTGATATGATGCCAGTCGTTAGTTAGTTATAAAAAAAACTATTAGAAAGCAGAGACAATGGTGCTATTGTAATCTCATGCCTTATATCACCACTACCACACCCTATTTCTAAGGACAAGTTTAGTGCGCTGCTTGCTATTTAAAAAATGACGCAGTTGCCAATGAGCTTATTTCATTATAGCTGTAACTTAATAGCATTTTTACATTGTCAAAGTTGTTTTCCTGTTTGACAGGTGGATATGAGCTATGCCAATGCACTTGGAGGGGGTTTCCACTGCTACACTACTGATGTCCGCCGCAGAGGGACTCTTGAGTCCTACTTCTGACACGCACTGTGTATAGTAATAAATTTTTACTCTCTGAGATCATAGCTGGTGCTATAATCACCGTATATTCAAGTTTGCCAGTAATATCACGTGTTTCAAACGTGTGATTGATTCAGAAGATGAAGAACTCCAATTTTGGAAGCATAGTAGCTAACAAACAGCATCATGTCATTGACTTTAAATAAGGTTGTTATGAAGTGAAATGCCCTCATCAACTGAAAGATTCACAGGTGCTGAACAAGTGAGCTAGCTTATCTCTTTAGAGGTTGGCGGTGGATTGGCTAAGGGACAGTGAAACAGAGGCAATAGAGACCATACTCCAATGATTGTTTTGATTGTTGGCCTGTCTCCTACTGGTGTACCTACAAAAAAGGAGAAATCGCTGACACCTATAGCTATCAGAGGTCGGTGATGGATTGGCAAAGGGACGGCGAAACAGATCCAAAAGAGATTGGCAATAGTGAGAAGTGTAAAATGGAAGTTTACAATACTATCCCATAGCAACTTCAATGATCCTGAAACTTATAAAATGGCTGGCTTGGCTCTTCCTCATCTGCATGGTGTTGCGCAAAATCACTTGTAGGGGTTGGGTTGCCAAAGGAAAGGGAAAGCAAAACAGAGGCAAAAGAAGGATTGATGAAGCTAGGCAGAGAGAGGTGTAGGAAGAAATGGTACAATACTAGTCCATACGTCAATGATCGTTAAACTTATAAGTTTAGTTGGCTTATCTGTTCTTTAACCAGTGTTCCTACAAAAAATGCAAGATCGTTGACACTACACTTTGTTCGCAATGGGACAGCAGAAGAGAGGTGAAAGAGAGGTTGGTGAATTTAGCTAGGAATAGGTGCAGCAAGATAAAGTATATGACTATTCTATACTTCAACAGTACTAAAATATTACAGATAGTTGGCTTGTCTTTTCTTGCACTGATGTTCCTACAAGAAAGGCAAAATCGTTGATACCCTAGCTACTGTATATTTTGGGTGGATTAGCAAAGAGTGGAAGAAAACCATGGATGAGTGAAGATAGGTAAGGATAAGTAGAGAACAATAAATATTATTCCATACTTCAATGATTGTCTAACTTAGATGGATGGTTGGCCTGCCTCTTTTTCTGTTACAAAAAAATGTAAAATCTTGACACCCATATTAGGATGATAAAGAAACACGAAAAGGGAGGCGAAAATGGGTTGGTAAAGCTAGATAAGGATAGCTGCAGAAAGACGGAGTATATACATTACTATTCCATACTTCAATGGTAGATAAATTATAAAGGGTTATTGGCTTGTCCCTTCTTCCACTGGTGTACCCACAAAAAAGCAATATCCTTGACAACCGTATTTGATGTTGAAGCGAGTATTGGCAAAGGTTGGAATGTCTACGTTCATACGTCACTTTTGAAAGTGTTTGCGCTGTTGAGAGAGTCTGGCGCATTTGCTGTTGTGCTATTATACGCTATAATTAAAGTTGCCCCGTTCAATCGCCTACGCCTCTTCAAAACGCGCATGCGCAGGTCTTCGTAAACAAACCCCCTCGACACTGTGTGGCCGTTATTATAGGCCTACACCACTTTAGCTTCCTACATGGCGAACAAAGGATCGAAGAAGTCTGCCATAACTTCACCGGCTCAGGTGTGCTACGAGAGGATCATTCCTCAAGAGTCTCACTTCTATCAGGCCAGAAAGACCCCTTCAGATACAGGTCAGCCACGGCACGCCCTCCTCCTTGTCTTTACTCCGTCGGTGTTGCACGGATACTATACTCCGTGGCATATATGGGTGTATTGAGTCTCTTATATACTCAAGTCAGTGATTCCTGCTGTGTATACAGGTGATCCAGTGTGTCCCCTGCCACTTGATGCTGTTAGTTTCACCACTAAACTGTGGAGGAAGCTAGACCTGAAGGCAAGCCTTTCTACTCACTGTACAAAATAACTACGGCTAGTGTTTTTACTCTATATTAAGTTTCGTTTCAGTAAGCAGAACAGATTGTCATGCACGCATATGTACATACCCTGTGGGCGCAATAATAATTGCCCATTCTCGTAATTTGTGGAAGAATAAAAAATATTTTGTCCCCAAAGAAAAACTCTATGTGGTACCCTAAGCAGCTTAACTAGCTTTTTATTCATCAATTAGGAGTAACAATAGATGGCTATCGTAATAATGATTCGTCTTTGCTACCAGCCTTTGTCATAAGCGTGCATACGAATGCTATACTGTAGGTCTACTTCCTGAAGCCCCACCCACAGCAGGCGGAGATTCTCCAGTGGGCTGCAGAGTGGAGCAGACACTGTGCCATCATCTTCTACCACACCACGCAGGCCAGGGACAGCGACATCAGAGTCGATTTCAATGAGGGTATATAGCTATAATTATAATTATGATGCTGCTGTGATGGGGTAAAAAAAGTAAATATTTTTTGGAATGTGTGATTGCTGAACTAAGACACCCCACTTGTGATTCCCTTTCCATGCAATAGCAATATTATCACATCAGTTATATAGGACCACAGCGTAAGCAGTGACATAATTTGGCTTGGCTGTCAACAGAAGTTAATTACAGCTTAGTCAGCAATGTCCTCTGTGTACATACATGCATACCAGTTTCCCACTATAATTCTCTACTCACAATTGTGTTCTCTCTCCTCCCCTTTCATATCCCGTCTCTCTAGGTCAGGGGTCATGGTCTTACCTGGGTACGGACGCCACTCGTGTCCCCAAAGAGAGCTTCACCATGAACCTGGGGTTTGTGGACCGCTCCACTGTCATGCATGAGTTTGGCCACTCCCTGGGACTCATCCACGAGCACCAGAGCCCTTTCCCTGGAGGCTTCGAGTGGAACAGAGAGAATGTGAGTGTTCTCTATATCACTTTTCATAGAAGCTCTTTGACTTTTTTTTGGATGATAACCGTAAGCTGTGTAATACTAAGCCACATTGGTTGCTACAGAACTGTACATTTATATATAACAGTGAAAGAAAAAAAAACTGGACTGGATCTAATGATGATGCATTTACTGTTCCATACTCTAATGATATTAGAAATTGAGGATATAGTTGGTTTGTCTCTTCCTGCACTGATGAACCTACAAAAAATGCAAAAGCATTCACACCCTTACTAGAGGTTGGGGGTGGATTGGCAAAGGGACAGTGAAATAGAGGCAAAAGAGGGACTGGTGAAACTAGGTAGGGAGAGGTGCAGGAAGAAAGTGTACAATACTATTCCATACTTCAATGATCGTCCAACCTAAAACTATTAGTGGCTCATCTTTCCTTCCACCAGTGTCCCTACAAAAAATGCAAAATCATTGACACCCTCATTACAGTTTGTTGGCATTACAGTTTGTTGACAAGTAAAAGAAGGATTGGTGAAGCTATAGGTGGGGAGAGTTGCGGAAAGAAAGTTTACAATACTATTCCATCCTTGAATGTTATTATGAATATTACAGATACTTGGTCCTTCTTGCCCTAATGTTTCCACAAAAAATGCTAAATCGTTCACACACTCTTAATGGAGGTTGGGGGGCGGATTGCCGAAGGTACTGTGAAATAGAGACGAAAGAAGGATTGGTTAAGCTAAAGGAAATGGGTGCAGGAAGATAGAACTCATTACTATTCCATACTTCCATGATAGTGAAAGTAATACAGATGGTTTGCTTGTCTATTCTTGCCCCGATATTCCCACAAAAAATGCAACCATTGCTTCAAACAACATTCTCGTATCACCGAACACAGTAATGCTTGATCTTTCTGATCCAATGTAGGATGGTAGTTACAAGGAGATTCCTTACGTTTGTACACAATACCTACTAAAATGGGAGTCTGCTTCCTCCAGTACCAACTGTATTGTGTACCCACGACCATCAGGTGATAAGGGACCTGTCTGGACCACCCAACTACTGGGACCTTGATCGGATCGAGAACAACATGTTCCGTCGCTACAAGAGATCTGATCTCGACGGCTCTCTCTATGACCCACACAGCATCATGCACTACAGGTATGGCCAATACTTCAAAGGCTACCATAACTCTGGGGTCATAAACTAATAATTAAAAGCACGAGGCCAAAGTTAAAATGTACACATGCTGTACACGTGATGTGTGTCTGTTGCATTGTACGTAATTGCAAAGAGATTCATGTATATGTGCACTCTAATCCCAAGGTGTATGAGGGGCCACAATGTATGTGTATGTGTCCTATTAGTTTCCCCCGGGAGTGGATCAAGGGAGACGAGTACCCGGCAGGAATCGACAGGAACATGGAGCTGTCTCCCCGTGACAAGGAACATGTCAGACGGCTGTACGGCCCTCCCAGAGTGTCCCCTGGCAACAAGTCCCTCCCTCCTCCCATCCCCACCCAACCCCAGAAGAGTAAACCGCTTCACAGTAGCTAATTATTGGGTCACCCCTACTTACAGAAGTAGCATAAGACATAAGTAATAACTTCTGCGAATCATGCAAACTCCAAAGACAGAATCAAAAGACTTGTAGGTGTGCGCATAACCACTTATATACACTGCCCTTGAACAAGACACTAGGGAATGTGGCACTATTACGTATGTGCTGGTAAGCTTTTACTAAAAATGGAACATTCTTTCACTGTGCCCTATTGTTTAGTTCTAAATTTAGCCCTTATATACAGCCACATTCCCTTTTAATGCTGTGGATGCACAAAATGAGAATACCAGTCAATGTTTGTCAATAGCGTTGTCTGTGTTTTGCTGTCAGGAGCAGGAGGTGGGAGGGGTCGGACCACCACAGTGGTTCCAGTCTACCCCACCATGCCAGAGGCTAGGACCAAACCAGTCACTCACCTTCCTCCTCCTCGCACTGACAAGATCTATGACATCCATGTCTATGAGCCAAACAAAGGTGCGTGCGCCAACCTGTAGGTTTAGAATTGAAGAAACTTCTTAGAGCACTACAACATAGCTTGCCTACACATATTCACCTAATTTTCAATTTAGATCCAGTTTAGCACATGCTTGACATGCAACATTGGTATATAGTAGGCATGCAAGAAATATTGTATGAAGAGTCTAAGGAAAGGTTCCCCTAAGAAAAACAAACACCAAGTAGGGTATTGATAGTGGTGAGATATTAACCATACTTACTGTAAGAGCTTGGCGCATGTACCACTGCCTATATATTATAAGTAAGCATACATAAGCTAATGTCCTAATGGCACTGAACACCTGTGATGCCAACCAGCTTCACTGTTGTATACAGTACTTGCTTGTGTGTGGATGTCACAGCACCTAAAAGCATCCTGTGTGAAGAATCCTGCATACATAATCGGATAATCTATAATCCACAGGAGAGCTGTCTGGACCGGGAGCAGAGCTGCTGGTGAGGTTCCACACATCGACCGAGAACAGGGCTCGCTACACCATCCAGACCCTGGGAGACACCGACATGATAGTGGCTCTTCTGGGACCTGACGACTACACCAATGTCATCACGTGAGATCTACTGTATACCTGTAAATTAACTCCTCTTGAATCAACTATCACGCAAATTTCACTGCAATCTCGTTGTACTCCTTTCTGCTCTGTTTGGAACACACATGAACTCAACGCGCACTAATATTGCATCTCTTTTTCCCTGATACAGCCTATAATCTGCCCTAAATCAGTTATTTACCCACCACACTTTTGAATTTTTTGCTTATGGAAAATACAGACTGCGAAGAATCAATTTCCATTTACCCATGTATGATGTATACATCTTATTTTTGGGGTTTCACACCTACTTTTAGCACTATCCATACTTGAACCAATGCTATCCGCTATAATGTCATTATATATACCACACACACAGTGTGAATGACGATGGAGCAGGAGACGGACGGAACGCTCTGATAGTGGAGAGACTGATGCCTGATAGAGATTACTATGTTCAGTTCCAGACGTTCCACCCTCAGGGTGGCAAATTTGAATTTGTTATCACCGCTTGGTGACATCCACTTTCTCTCATAACTTATCAGTAATCCTTTTTGCTAATATTATTATTCCCGACTGGCTGTGAGTCTGTGACACATCACACTTGTGCTATAGACTAGACCAAAGCCCCAGAAAAAGGGCATTGCCTGAGTCACTTCCATTGTTTTGCAAGCAAGAAATTGGTTAGCTACACATGACAAGTCTAGGAAACTCCGTTTACTTTAGGAAGCAGAGGCCCTGGCCCTGGGGCTGTGGCGTTCCAAGCGCAGCGAGGGTGCTACTTCATGGCCTGAGGCTTACTAAAAATAATCACATGGTTTCCATGACTGATTAGAGTGCCACACCCCATGTAAGTGTGTGCTGTCATTCCCAACGTAGTTTTGCACTGACATTGGGACAGATTACTAAAAAATTAATGTGAACTTAAACAGAACAAAAGTATAGTATGGCATACAGTAAGAAAGGGTTCCAATGTGAAATTGTAAAAGCCAGCTGTTAGAGTTCCATCCCGGATGCGAGCGGATTTCGAGTCAGGGAGCCAGCACTAGTTTTGCACGCCATATTGACTGACATTTCTTATTTTGCGTTGAAATGCATATGGCATGATACAAAGATCGCACATACCGCCGGCCAAGACCGGATGGTCTTCAAATGACAATGTGAGACGCAAATACAATCAGTAATAGTGTTCGTGAGAAATAATGAAGAATGATAGTTAGTGGGAGATGATGAACAATAAGAGTTAAGTTTTCGTTAGGGAGTAGCAACACAATCTTGGTTATTGGACGCTTGTAAGTTCCATTACTCGTTTGGACAGTGACAACGCGTACAAATCCGTCTTTTCCTGGGTGTGTTTCAACAATTCGTCCCAGGGGCCACTTCGTTGGTACGAGATTGTCCTCTTGTAAAAGCACGAGATCTCCAACTTGCATGTTTCGCGACGGGTGGTGCCACTTCACGTACCTACAGATGATGTTGATGTACTCTGTAGACCACCTCTTCCAGAAATGGCGAATGATGTGTTGGCAAAGATGCCATCGTCGCAGAAGAGAAATTGATTGGTAAGATGCAGATGGATCGGGAAGGGCTTCGAGAGGTCTTCCCGATGAGAAAATGGCCAGGAGTCAGAGGTTCGATGACATCACCCTCACAGGGAAGTGGTACCAAAGGTCGGCTGTTCAGGCAGGCTTCAATTTGTGCGAGAATTGTCGCGAACTCTTCAAAGGTCAGCTTGGTTTCCCCAACTACTCTCTTCAGGTGCGTTTTCATGCTCTTCACTGCCGCTTCCCACAATCCACCGAAATGGGGAGTACGCTCAGGAATGAATTTCCAAGTGATGCTCTGGATGGCACAAAACTCTGAGATGAGGCCTTGTGTTCTCTGGTTTTGGAAGAATGCGATGAACTCCTTCAGCTCACGCACTGCACCAACGAAATTTGTGCCATGATCACTCCATATGAGCGACGGCTTGCCTCGGCGAGCAATGAATCTGCGTAGAGCGGCAATGAATGCATCAGTTGTGAGGTCTGATACCAGCTCCAAGTGAACAGCTTTGATGGTGAGTGAGACGAAAATACACACATAAGCTTTGACAAGAGTGGGTTTGCGGGTAGATCCATACTTTATGGTGAATGGTCCTGCATAGTCGAGTCCGACACGGTCAAACACGGAATCAGGAGTAACGCGTTCAACGGGTAACTGTCCGAGAACTTGAGGCTTGGGTTTGGCCGTAGTGCGTCGGCAAGTTATGCAACCACGGGTGATTGAACGCACAATCTTCCTGCAGCCGGTGATGTAGTATCGTCAGTTGAGTGATGCTGCGAGTAGTGTGGGTCCAGTGTGCATCAGTCGTCGATGTTCCGATGAAACGATTAGTGAAGTTATTGGATGTTTCCCAGGGAGTATGATCGGGTGAATGACTGAGTACGACATCTCCGTATTCCGTCCCCGACCACCAACACGGAGTAACCACGAGGAGTCAACAAAGGGATGTAGAGAGAATAAAGGGTTGGAGTTGGACAGTGGATCGCCACGTTTCAGAGCATTGATCTCCTCAGGAAAGGCTTGTTGTTGTGTAAGTAAGAGCCAATAGGTTTCTGCTTCAATCAGCTCCGCAGTCGACAGGTAAGAGGACTTGTCTTGTTTCTTGTGACAACAATTGTTGATGAATCGTAGAATCCATGCCGTAACACGTTTCAGGTGTAGGAACGAGGAGGATTGGTCCAAGGGAATGATCGGCTTGTTGATCACTGCATGCAGACAAATATCCCTTTCTTCTTCACCAGGCGATTCTGACGACGTAGTGGGTGACCAAGTTGGCCAATGGGTGGAGTTCAGTTTCAACCAATTGGGAGAGTTCCACCACAATTCATGTTGGACCAGTTCTGAAGGGAACAGGCCTTGAGAAGCACAGTCGGCTGGATTGTCAGGACTGTCGACGTGACTCCAGCGGTCAGGTGGAACGAGTTGCATGATGTTCGATACACGATTGCCAACAAAGGTCTTGAATCTGCACGGGTTCCCAATCAGCCAGCTGAGGACTATCGTACTGTCGGTCCACGCGTAGACACTCTGAGTTGGGATGTCCAAGGCTTGCATGGTGTGGTTTAGGAGCTTTGCAAGTAGCTGAGCGCCGCAGAGTTCGAGTCGTGGTATCGTCAACCGTTTGATAGGAGCTACTTTGGTCTTTGAGACGACCAACGAGATGTGTACGTTCCCACCTCCATCCTGGACACGAATGTACACGACACCCGCATAAGCGTCTTCTGAGGCGTCACAAAATCCATGAAGCTGCATGGATTCGACAGTGGCATCCTTGGAGTAGTAACAACGTGAAATGTGTCTTTCGGACAGCAGAGGTAGTTCGGATCTCCATCGGAGCCACGACTGGTAGATGGCAGGGGGCAGCAAATCGTCCCATCCGATCCTTGATTCCCACAGTCGTTGCAACAGGATCTTGGCTTTGATGATGGTAGGTGAGAACCAGCCAAGTGCGTCAAAGGTCTTGGCTATGTCGGAGATCAAGGCCCGTTTGGTGACATTGTCGGTATCTTGTAATGAGGCGACTGTTAGACGAAAGTGATCCAGGTTGGCGTTCCATTCTACACCGAGAGTTTTTGTGTACTCTTCGGGGCTAGGTATGTGATGTGTCGACTGAGCATCCCGAAGTTCTGGAGATATGTGAAGCAGCACAGCAAGGTCACTGGAACTCCATTTGCGTAGTAGGAAGCTACCATTGGTAAACTGATTGAGAAGTTGATGGTGCAGATCAATGGCTTCGTCGATTGAGTCAGCACCTGCAAGGCAATCGTCGACGTAGAATGCACTTTCAACCGCGTCGGCAGCTTTCGGGAATTCTAGAGCATGATCCGACGCATTACGTTTCACTGACATATTGGCAGCAAAGGACGAGGCAGACACACCGAAAGTTAGACGAGTCATGAGATAGTCCTTGAGAAGTTCATCCTCATTGCTTCGCCACACAAATCGATGCAAATCTCGATCAGATTAGATAAGTTCAATGGCCCGATACATTTTGCTTACATTGGCTGTCAGAGCAATACGGTGAAGTCTGAATCGAAGCAGAACGTCAATCAAAGAGGAATGAACTGTAGGACCAACTAGCAAAATGTCGTTGAGAGAAACATTGGAGGAGGATTTGGCGGAAGCATCGAAGACAGCTCTGATCTTGGTAGTGGTGCTTGATTCCTTCTTTACAGCATGCATAGGAAGATACACTACGTTGGGGTTTGTCGAGATCTGCTGCAGGTACAGGTTCAGCGTGTTTCAATTCAAAATACTCTTGCATTACTGCATCAAAGGCATGGAATTCACCCTTGGCGTGCAGAGATTGTTCAAGCGATAAGAATCTCCGAACGGCATGTGATCTTGACTCACCCAATGTCGGAGCATGAGGTTTCATGGGTAGTGGCACAACGAATCTGCCATCAGCTGCACGATAATGGGATTTGTCGAAGTGCTGCACAACAGATCTTTCTTCTGGTGATAGATTGGTTTCATGCCTCGTACTTTCCCAGAATTGTCGTAGAAGGTCATCACCGGTTGCAATCAAAGTGTGATGTGAGGTGATGAACGACCCTGGAGTGGGCTCAGTAGTTGGACCAGCTAGCACCCATCCAAACACGGTTTCAGGAAGGCGGGAGTACCGGGAGGTCCAATCCGCGGCCGTGCAACAAACGACGACGTGAAGACATCAACACCGACAAGAAGTCGATTCTTCCCGAGTGCCAAGTGTGGATCACGCGAGGAGGAATGTCATTTAGATGGGTCCACGTGTGGACCAAACGAGACAGGGTGAACCGTTAGGTTCACAAGTCACCCGAGGTACCCACAATGGCGGCGATGTTGTACTTGCAATTAGTTCGAGGTGATGAGATGGTGAGATCGGTGAGAGATTGGAAGAGAATACGAGTTAGACCTGCAAAACCCCACAGATTGTGGTGTCTGGTTGGTAGACGAGGAAGGCAGAGACTCTTGACCAATCGCGCTGACACAAATGAAGCCGAAGAGGTCAGAGTCGAGCAATGCTCTGGCATTCACAGTGTGAACCATCTGGACCTCAACCATAATTCTACAGGGTCATTAGCAGTGAATTAGTGGCCAGACCAGCAATTGCATTTGCAGAAACGTGAGGAGTCTTGGGGTTAGGATTGGGAGTGATAGTCAGGCCAGGTGAGGGTGTGGTCGAAGTAGGGGGATTTTCGATGTGGAGCAGCGTGTGGTGAGGTTTTGGTACACTTACAATGATGCAAGGATTGCATTGTTTTATGAATGCCCAGGTTTAAGACAATTCATGCAAAACCCATTCATCTTCAACGTTTGAATTTTTTGTTCGTGTGGCAAAAGCCTAAACTGCTGACAGCGTAAAAGGATGTTTCTCCGTCTTGCATACAACACAATTGTGAGAGGGGCCTGAGGCATTTGTCGCGAATGAGGTAACGGGTTTGGTTTGAGAGCGATCAGGGTATCATGTTTCCTGTTGGAGGATGCATTGGAAGGTGTGGATCCCTTACGGGCACAGATAGAGATTCGGAGGGCTTGCGTACGAAGATTGATGAATTCTAACAACTTTGTTGTAGTGCGGAATATCTGTGGATTCTTGACTATGCTTCTCTGCCATTCAAACATTGTGCTAGAGTCTAATTTCAATTCGAGAACAGATGTAACGAATGGCCCGGAGATTGCAATCCATCGCTTCAAAGCACGTAAATGCTGTTGACCTGTGTCATGCAATTTGCGCAATTCCTTTCCGCTTCCTTCTACGAGCTGGGGATCTTCCAAGATCATGCGGACATGAGTCTGGTGAATTACAGGCTATCGTAGCGAGCTGAAGACATTCAACTGCTTCAGCGTAATATTCACCGGAGCGAGAGAGGCCTTCGATCGCACTCTTAGCTGAACCACACCTTGAGCGATTTCTGTAGGTACACTAGCTTCTCTGATCTGAGAGATGCGTACGATCGTGAACTGCCACACAGAACTGTTCCCAGAACGACCTCCAATTGAGTATGTTGCCGTCAAACTATGAACATCGAGTTGGGGAGTTACACACTTTACTTTCCGGGGACGCGATGGGAGTTTCAGACGTGCCAGACGTGGAGGACAAACATTTCTTTATGCAAACGGAACAATCAAATACCTGTTTCTCCAGGCTGTCTTGGAGTGGCGAAGAGCTCGTTGCCTTCGTCTAGTTCCTATGTGTGCAAATCATCGAGAGTGTTCACGAGGTCCTTGTTTATGTCGTTGGCTTTCTCCTCGTACTGGCGGAGTATGCACGTGTCTCAGATAGCAGCTGTCTTGTCACAGACGATCGATAATATGGCGGAGAGAGACTTCTGTAGGTGAGCGAGTTTACGGGACGTGATTCTGGCGTGAAGAGTCGACCGTGTGAAGGTGAGGAGGCGGCGATGACTTGTTTCACACGTACACCGAGTTCAGCAACGAGATCATCGTGTGAATGCCAGTACGTACGTCCTTTCCTTCGCGAGAGAGTCGTCGGTCGTCCATTAATCAATCAGAGCATGGTGATGAGCCCTAAATCGGAGTCAAAATCCGCTAGTTTTCTGGGACATCGCCGAGCGAGCTCCAGTGTCTGGGTTCTCCAGCTTCGCCCTCCAAGTCCTTGAGGCGATTGGACAGGCGAGTGAGCGAGGCCGAGCCACACCCCTCCTCTTCTTTGCGTTAGCGAGCTGCGTCGACCAGCGTCTTCTTTTCGCGGCCATCTTGAGAGAGGAGCACGTGGGTAATCGAGAGTGAGCAAACAGCGAGACTGGCGAGTTTTCCGAGAGAGACTGACCAACACGAAAGGTTCACTTAGAGCTCACTCACGCTGAATTTCGTGTCTTCTAAATCTAGTAGATTTCACGTTTTCGTGTATTCTAAGTGCCCGGGTCGTTTTTTGTGCGCGCGCATATAGTAGGTGCGCGTTAATTAGAAAACACGCGCGAGTTCACATAGTATTACAGGGAAAGGAGGAAGCGGCGTAGTCTGGTCCCGTGCACATGCGCATGCTCGTCGTTAGACGGCGGTGGTGCTGAGCCGTAGCGTCAGTTTCGTAGCTGTCACTGGCCTCTCTAGAGTATAACGGTTTATTTCGTTGTGGCTGTCTTCTTGCGAGTCTTCCAACCACTCCATGATGTCTTCGCAAACATCGCGTTTTGGTTGCTAAGGGCGCGCAGAGCCTGCGCCCGCTCTAAATAAGTTAGGCAGGCTCGTCCAATGAAATCTACGCGATTTAGAATGCCTCGGGCCCTTAGTAGCGTCCTCGCTACGCTCGGACGCTACAGCCCAGGGCCCTCGGCCTTCTAAATCGCGTAGATTTCACGGACTCACTGTCTAACTATTATGTAGAATCCGGCTCGAAGGACCATAAATTTTAGAGTTCCATCCCGGATGCGAGCGGATTTCGAGTCAGGGAGCCAGCGCTAGTTTCGCACGCCATATTGACTGACATTTCTAATTTTCCGTATTACAGAAAAATTGAAATGCGTATTGCATGATACAAAGATCGAACACCAGCGATAATGGTAAAAACATAAACATGGCGTATTATCTGCACAATCAAAGTGACTGTGTCTTTTCTTCATTGTAGATTCCTGCAATAGAAATTATTAGTTGTTACAGGAAGCTGCAGAAAAAAATTTCACCTTTTAATACCGGTCGCATTGCTGGTTCTTCTTCCAGAACTTTAACGTATTTAGCTAGTAGCTCAGCCACGCATCGCAAATGGTTGGTGGTAAGTAACATCCTTGCAGATCAAACGACTTACTACTGATGAACGTTCAACTTCATAGCCTAGATCTCGCCCGATTCTATCTCGCCCTCCTTCTGATGACGATCAGGGCATCTCGAGGGATTTTCGCATGCGCATTGCTTTGTGGAATTGCACGCTTAACATTTCCACTAGTACTGTACATACATCCTCCCCTCCATCTCTGCCTGTCCCTTTCCTCTTATGCAGGTGATACGATTAGCTCTGGAGCGACTGCAGATTTTCGAAGACAAGACGCTCTATGAGCTACACGATGGTTGTCCCGGTGACGAGGCCAACTGGACCCTCCTCAAAGAGGGGGAAACCAAAATCACCACGCATGCGCAGTTACAAACTCCTTAAACTAGCTATATACTATAATTATAGTGTGTCTCTACTGTCATATCAATTAAAGTGCAAACCCTCGGCGAACTGCGCATGCGCGGTAAGGTAAATGGGTCCGACACAGGGTAATACCCGGACACAACTCGCTATTCATAATTTTCGAGGCTGGTGCAACGCCCCATGTCCTCCTATTGTTTCAAAATTCGATAACCTTTCAGCCGGGCGATAAAGTGTTTGTCGGGCGATAAAAGCAACTTCATTATGGTGCGCCAAATGGGAAAAAACTCGTTAGTGCACGCACGCTTTAGCTTACGCGCTAACGCGATAAATCCGCCTTAGCTTACGCGCCTAAACCATGCTGTCTAACTTTATTTCCGTGCTAAGTGCACCGTGCTAAAGCGATTTGCTGGCTAGTCTATGCGCTTTAGCTAAAACGTTTTTTTTTCAACGCGTCTTGACATTGCATTGCCCATCGCGCATCAATACTCCATTCCCAACGTGCAATTCAACCCAACCTGTTTTTAGCCGGATCGCTCTGGTGTTATTGCGCGCTAACCAACACGCTGCGCATTACAAACGAACCAGTTTTTCAAACACGGGTTGAATTGCGGGATGTCGGAGCGCGATAAATAATGCGTTGTGACGTTTTGACTAAAGCGCTTTGACGCATTAGACGACCGCGCTTTAGCTTTAGCGCGGTATGTTAGGCGAACACGCTTTAGCGTAGATCTAAAGCGGTCTTGATCGTGTTAGCGCGTAATCCGTGCACTTTAGCGCGTAAGCTAAAGCGTGCGTGCACTAACGAGTTTTTTTCCCATTTGGCGCACCATACTTCATTGGGCGCGATAACTCTCCGGGAGCGCGACAACTCTCATGGGGCGCGATAACTTTCTTCGGGCGCGATAGATAGAGATGAGAGAGCAGCCTTACCCGAGCAGGTGCTGTGCTAAGTAAGCGCCGTCGTGTCCAGGTAAAACGTTATTTGCGGTTGGCGTGGCAGCGCAAGAGATCGAGAGCGCTCAAGTTCGAGCGCGCGTGTGCGTGATTGTAGTAACTGGGGCGGGGCACAGAGAAAGCGGATCAGGTCGAGGTGAGCCAGCGTGTTGATCGCGTGTAATATTATACGCATGCGCACCGCTTATTGTCGGTTTGGCACGGCTCACGCGTACTTACTTAGTGACGTCACGGAATCATTACGTAATCATAAAATTTCCGTATAATTGGCGAGCGGGAGCGAGCTAACCTAGTGGTACGAATGGCGCTGATTTTCTATATATAAATTATAATACTAGAAGAATGTTGAACATTGTTGGCGAGCGGGAGCGACCCAACTTGGGATTTGACCGCGATGTTCGGGCTGCATAATGTGCCGTCAGCGACAGCTTTCTTTTCGTGAAGCAAGACAGATCTACTTGTCGCCGTTATCTACATGCGTACTGAATATTGCCAGAACGGTGAGCAAGTGAGCAGAACGGTATTTACCTTACGCTTTCAGCTCGTCAGTCGTGGTCCACCTTGCAACTGGCATGCAGCAGTATGTGCCCTAGCGTATTATGCAAGTTGCAGCTTGGAAACATGAAGATTGGGAAGAGGTATATACAGCTTCGGTCAGTCACCGAAGGTTCGAGCGCATTCCGTCGAATGGAGGAGAGTTGAAATAATTTCGGATAAAAAGGAGCGCGTACAAAGACGCGCATGCGCACTTACACGACGTACGAACGCATATTATTGGCGAGCGGGAGCGAGCCAACCTAGTCGTTCGTTCGAGCGGAATTTTCTGTTTATATACTAGTGGAAATGTTGAACATTGTTGGCGAGCGGGAGCGACCCAACTTGGGATTTGACCGCAATGTTCGGGCTGCATAACGTGCTGTCAGCGCAGCTTTCTTTTCGTGAAGCAAGACAGATCTACCTGCCGCCGTTACATGCGTACTGTATATTGCCAGAACGGTGAGCAGGTGAGCAGAACGGTACTTACCTTACGCTTTCAGCTCGTCAGTCGTGGTCCACCAGGCAACTGGCATGCAGCAGTATGTGTACGAGCAATCCTAGCGTATTCGCAAGTTGCACCTTGGAACCATGAAGATTGGGAAGAGGTACAGCCTCTGTCAGTCACCGAAGATTGCAGCGCATGCCGTCGAATGGAGGAGAGTTCTCTCGCCGGCTAGATCGATAGGCAAAGGCAAAGTGTGTGAAAATCTGGAAATAATTTCGGATAAAAAGAAGCGCGTAGAAAGCCGCGCATGCGCACTTAAACGACGTACGAACGCATATAAACAGAAATTCCCCTCGAACGAACGACTAGGTTGGCTCGCTCCCGCTCGCCAATAATATCGTACGTCGTACGTCGTGTAAGTGCGCATGCGCGGCTTTGTACGCGCTTCTTTTTATCCGAAACTAAAGTCTGTTAATGTTCGCGTTCACCTTGCCGCCGGAACTGCACTAGTCAAAACTGTTTACGCAAGGTTGCGTCATAATAGAAATATCGCGTATATTTGTGGGCGGTGGATGTATAATATACGCTATTATATGCCGCGCGTGCGTTGAATACGTTCCACGTGTTTTTCCATGAGTTTTTCTAGTAAAAACGGTTTATTCAAACAACAAACCTCTCATTCTTGCCTTTTCCTTGGCCTGGACTCCCGCAGTAGCGGCGGGGAGAGAGGGTTCTACGCGCTACGCGCGCACACTCTACGCGTAAGCACGCACATTGGGACCCGCGTCCCAAGATCTCTTTCGCTCTTCGCACTTGCGCCCCCCAGCTCATCAAACCTGCGCTAATCGCCTTTGATGATATCATGAGGGAAGCTTTGTCAGATATTGTGGGTGGCCCCATTTCTGAGTGGTCGCGGCTAAAGGCCTCTCTGCCTGTTTCCATGGGTGGTCTCGGTCTTCGCCAGGCCTCACTCCATGCCCCAGCTGCCTACATTGGCTCTTGGGTGCAGTGTAAATCCCTCAGTGGTGGCATTCTGGGGCATTCTCCTCCACCTCCTTCTGTTTTCCCGGTCTGTGCCTCTGCTCTAGCTGAGACAGCTGGAAGACCTGAGTGGCTCTCTCTCCAAGATGTGGATGTTCCTCTCACACAGCGTGCATTGTCTAAGTCAGTCGATCTCGCCCTCTCTGATGTTTTGCTCGACAGTGCTCCTGACTCCCGTTCGAGGGCTCTCGCTCTCTCATGCTCAATTCCTCATGCTGGCGACTGGCTCAATGCCATTCCCTCCCGGGCCCTTGGTCTGCATTTCCTCGACCGCGAGTTTCGTGTGTGTCTCCAATACTGGCTCGGTCTTCCGATCTACAGTGGAAATTCGAGGTGTTCCATCTGTCATGGAGCTGCTGACTCGTTCGGCGATCACCATGTGGGGTGTGGCGGGAATGGTGACAGAATTTTCCGCCATGACTCGATCCGTGATGCAATCTTCTCTGCAGCCCAGTCTGCTGCTTTAGCGCCACGGAAAGAGTTTCCTTCTCTGATTCCAGGTTGCCACAATCGGCCAGCTGATGTTTTCCTCCCACATTGGGATAGGGGTCTCCCTACAGCACTTCACATCTCCGTTATCTCTACTCTCCAACAACGGACAGTGCACGGTGCCGCGGAAAATCAAGGGTATGCCCTGTCAATATGTGAGGAGCGGAAGATGGCTACTCATGCTGCCTCTTGCAGAGCGGTGGGGGTCTCCTTCATCCCCCTCGCTGTTGAGTCACTTGGGGGTTGGAGTGATGTGGCTGCCAAGACCATCAGCCGTATTGGACGCCTATTGGGCCAAAGACTTGGCATCCCCCCCTCTATCACCTCTCGCCAGCTGTTCCAGAGGTGCTCCGTGTCGCTGTGGAGAGGGAATGCTGCCCTGTGGCTGCACCGTTTCCCTCCTATCTCCTCCTTCATTGACAGTGTTATTTGACTTTCTCATACTTGTATAATATCAAATTTTTTTTGTTCTTTCTGTTTGCTTGTTTTTGTTGTTATTGTGCTTTTGTTTCATCATTTCTTTTTATTTTCTTTTCTTTTCCTTTCTGTTATTTATTTATTTATTATTGTATCGTTGTTTTTTTAAAACAGGTATATACCAAAATTCATTGTTCATTTTCATGGTCAAAGGAACGTCGCGTACTTTGCTTATGTGACATACAGCTAAGTACGTAAGTGGGCGTTGGACGCGCTCGCAAAGCAGATAAATAGAACTTACGGTCAACTACAACCACGCTGCGTTTTAAAATTTCGAAATCGGTCGCTGTTTAGCTACATTACGGCAGATTTCCTACCGGCAAGGTGAACGCGAATAGACTTTAATTTACAAATTTTTACACATCACACACGGTGCCTCACGATATGCGCCCGATCCATCACTCTCCTCCATTCGACGGCATGCGCTGCAACCTTCGGTGACTGACCGAGACTGCACCTCTTCCCAATCTTCATGGTTCCAAGTTGCAACTTTCAAATACGCTAGGATTGCTCGTGCACATACTGCTGTATGCCAGCTGCTGGTGGACCGTGTAAGGTAAGTATATACGGTTCTGTTCACCTGCTCACCGTTCTGCCAATGTACAATAGGCATGTAACGGCGACAGGTACATCTGTCTTGCTTCACGAAAGGAAAGCTGTGCGCTGACAGCACATTATGCAGCCCGAACACCGCGGCCAAATCCAAAGTTGGGTCGCTCCCGCTCGCCAACAATGTTCAACATTTCCACTAGTATATATATTATTGGCGAGCGGGAGCGAGCTAACCTAGTGGTACGAACGGCGCGGATTTTCTATTTATTTATATCTACGACCGTACGTCGTCCAACTGCGCATGCCCCAGGATTACGCGCTTCTTTTTATCCGAAAGAATTTCAAAATTTCACGGGCTGCCAGGCCTGTGATGATGTCGTGCGTATACTTGTGCATATAGTCGGGGGAAGATGTCCTTCGTGGTGGAAGAGAGTGGGAAAGAGAACATCGTGCCCGTGAGACTCCTGCCTGAGCAGAGAGGCTCGTTTGTATCAGCGTCGCTTTCAATATAGGGAACGCGCAAATTTTTACACGCTACCTAGCTGTCATATCGATGCGAAATATAGCCAGCCAAACAACTCTCGTCTATTTGCTGCCATTCGCTGCGCTCTTCGATACCTGACCGAGGCTGTCTATACCTCCTTCCAATCTTCGTGATTCTAAGGTTCAAGTTGTTGGATGGCTCGTGCAGATGAGTCATTGTGTACTCGCTCCCGCTCGCCAAAAATGCCATGCAGGTAAATTCGGCTCGAACGAACGACTAGGTTGGCTCGCTCCCGCTCGCCAATGCGCGCGACCGTACGTCGTCCAACTGCGCATGCTCCAGGATTACGCGCTTCTTTTTATCCGAAAGGATTTCAAAATTTCACATGCTGCCTGCCTGATGTCGTGCGGGGAAGATTCCCTTCGTCGTCGAAGAGAGTGGGAAAGAGAACATCGTGCCCGTGAGACTCCTAAACAGAGATTCGTTTGTATCAGCGTCGCTTTCGTGATAGGGAACGCGCAAATATTTACACGCTGCCTAGCTGTCATATCGATGCGAAATATAGCCAGCCAAACAACTCTCGTGTATTTACTGGCATTCGCTGCGCTCATCGATACCTGACCGAGGCTGTCTATACCTCCTTCCAATCCTCGTGATTCTAAGGTTCAAGTTGTAGGATGGCTCGTGCAGATAGAATCATTGTGTGCTCGCTCCCGCTCGCCAAAAATGCCATGCATTCGCCTACTAGTATTATAGCAACCGGGCTTTGGCAACGGCCCTATGGCTTTTTCGCGGCGCTTTGCGTACCGAGGATTAGTGGGCGTAGTAGTGTTTACGAAAAACCAACGTTAACCCTTGGAGAAGACGCTACGAGTAGATACGTTATTCGTGGCCCATGGTCGCTTCTCGACAGTGGCGCAGGCAGCAGAAAGAACAGCTATCAAGCCTGAAAGGTTGTCTTCTACCGGATCGCCAGCAATTTTGAGAGTAAGGTAAGGGCGGGTAATTCGGAATAACTCCCGTTGCGGCAGCTATTTTATAAAATATTTTGGTCAGGGCAGGCTGTCACTGTTATTACAGGTAGAGTTGGATGTTAGCTTATAGCTACATACCTTTGTTGCGCTCTATGTCCGTCGTGTCTCTTGCTGAAGAGAGCTCAAACTTTCAGTTGACTACTGACTTCAAGGTGAAGCAAGCTGCTAGAAGTAGAGCAGACTACGGCGATCTAAAACAGCTAAGCCGACTACAATGAAGGCTAAGACATCGAACATGCAAGCTGCTCCACAGCCAGTTTCAGTGTAGCATACCAAGAGGTCAAAGCTTTGCGACGCGCGCACACCTATGCGAGTGACGGTATAGAAAAAAACCAGTAATCACGACAGCTATAATCCTTTGTTTATGTGAAAATAGTGTGTTACCTGGATAAGTACGCTGCAAGCCATACCGGTTAGACGTATCGCTGCTGTAGCTCTACTATTCCGAATTACCGGCGCATGCGCATAACGGACGGGACCGAGAAATCGGTCCCGCGCGGACAACGAAACGATGTAAAATTGTTCTATTTTCGGCATGACAGAGAGTAAAGGTTAGTGTATCTCTGCGTTTGTTATAGTATTCCTGGTGTTGATCTGCAATGAAAGAAGAACGTTTTTTCTGAAGTTCATTCCGACTTACCCTCCCTTACCTTA
>CASHTH010002944.1:0-10625 GCA_030341885.1 Geodia barretti
AACATGGAAGGTTTTCAACCTCCTACTCTCGGAAAGTTGCACAGTGGTTTTGATGTTCACCGGGACGCGTTTGTACAAATTATTAATGTCAAGAACATCCACTGGTGTGTTGTATCAACTGTTGGCTGTGAAACTGGGATTATTAATTTGTATGACAGTCTGTATGGGTCTGTCGACCCCGAGACAGAGTTTTTGATTGCAGGCATGGTGTTTAGTCCAGCCTCAAATTTGACAATCAAAATGGTGAAAGGCAATCAAACTCATCTGATTGTGGAGTCTTAGCTATTGCCTATGCTTTTGATATCTGCAGTGGTGTCGATCCTTGCAAGGCACGATATGACTCCAGTAGAACCAGGCAGCACTTAGCAACGTGCTTGTCAGACTGTAATTTCTCCCGCTTTCCAGTTGTCGGTAGTGAGAGGAAATGTCGTTCAGTAAAACTTTCCAAAACAGTGGAGTTGTACTGTACATGTCGCCTGCCTGAGCGTGTGGGTAAAGACAACATGGTAGAATGTGATGTGTGTGTAAAGATTGGTTTCACAAGCATTGCCAAGACATTCCAAAGGATGTGTTTACTACTAGTGGAGTCATTTGGAAATGTAAGGTATGCTGTTCTTCAAATTAACTCAAAACACATTATAAAGTCTAATTTTTTGCACTTGGGTAATCAACATCTAATACCATCAGTTATAGATGGGGTGTCTGTGTAATTGTTGGTCTTCTCAGACAGTGTGTTTAAGTAGGCCAGTGGCTTGCATTGTCCAGTGTGGCAGATAATAATATGACTTTGTCATATTGTGCTTATTGTAACCAGGTTTCTGGTGTAGCTTATAACTCCCCAGTGCAGACAAATCCAACCTACTGTAGCTGATTTCTCTTTGAAAGAAGAGAAGTTGGTTATTGTAGGTGCATTGTATATTTGACCCACAGCCAAATATAGAAGATTCCCTGATTTTCTCCTTAGAAAGGAGAAGTTTGTTGCCTTGTCCTCATGAGATGATCTCTATCACTGAGCTGCCTTAGTGGCTTAGTGGTAGAGCACTAGAGTGATTTTGTGGGTTCACAGTGTGGCACCTCTCTGCCCAGTGTGGCACCTCTCTGCCCAGTGTGGCACCTCTCTCTGCCCAGTGTGGCACCTCTCTGCCCAGTGTGGCACTCTCTGCCCAGTGTGGCACCTCTCTGCCCAGTGTGGCACCTCTCTCTGCCCAGTGTGGCACCTCTCTGCCCAGTGTGGCACCTCTCTGCCCAGTGTGGCACCTCTCTGTGCCCAGTGTGGCACCTCTCTCTGCCCAGTGTGGCACTCTCTCTGCCCAGTGTGGCACCTCTCTCTGCCCAGTGTGGCACCTCTCTCTGCCCAGTGTGGCACCTCTCTGCCCAGCGTGGCACCTCTCTGCCCAGTGTGGCACCTCTCTGCCCAGTGTGGCACCTCTCTCTGCCCAGTGTGGCACCTCTCTGCCCAGTGTGGCACCTCTCTGCCCAGTGTGGCACCTCTCTGCCCAGTGTGGCACCTCTCTCTGCCCAGTGTGGCACCTCTCTGCCCAGTGTGGCACCTCTCTCTGCCCAGTGTGGCACCCTCTCTGCCCAGTGTGGCACCTCTCTCTGCCCAGTGTGGCACCTCTGCCCAGTGTGGCACCTCTCTCTGCCCAGTGTGGCACTCTCTGCCCAGTGTGGCACCTCTCTCTGCCCAGTGTGGCACCTCTCTGCCCAGTGTGGCACCTCTCTCTGCCCAGTGTGGCAGTCTGTGCCCAGTGTGGCACGTACCTCTCTCTGCCCAGTGTGGCAGTCTGTGCCCAGTGTGGCACCTCTCTCTGCCCAGTGTGGCAGTCTGTGCCCAGTGTGGCACCTCTCTGCCCAGTGTGGCAGTCTGTGCCCAGTGTGGCACCTCCCTGCCCAGTGTGGCAGGTTGTGGGTGGGCAAGCTTCCCGGCGTCCTCGTCGCCCCACCTGGGAGGGAGTCTCAGTGAGACTCCCTGCTAACTGGGAAGCTCTTTTTGTTTTGCACAGTTTATTAACTGATGCGTGCCGTGGGTTAATAACCTCAAGTACACAAGTAGCCAAATCAATAAGTATATACAAAATGAGTTTGTAAGTGATCTCATGTACTAGAAAAATCCATTTCAGTTCATTGCTCGGGGCTCATAGCTAGAACATTATCAGGGTCTTCTTCTTGATGTGAAGGGTCGCGATGTGGGGTTGGCTCCCTCGACCTCTCCCTCGACCTCTCCCTCTGCCTCTCTCTCGGCCTCTCTGAGAGATACATAAACCACAGAATATCTCAAATATCTAACAGAAGTTTGGAGTACCGTGTACGAATCGACACTCGTCACCATAGCGGCAAATTTGGCCCCGCCAATAGAATCTGCATACCTGTGTGGGGTGAGTATATAGGCAGCTCTTTGGTTGGTATCTAGTAATACTGGCACTAAGGTTCTGAGTGCAAGGTGCCTGAATTAGCATGAACAAGCTATATATGTATAGTACCTACGTTGGGGTAAGAAATTTCTCACTACCACATCAACCTACATATCATGGTCTCCTGTAGTGTGTAGCTAGTATCTTTAGCATTACCTTCTTGCGCTTTGGACGCCTCTTTTTCAGTATGGCTATAGCAGCTTCTAGGGTTAGCTCTGCAAAAGATTATGAGCTATATTCAGTGGCAGCAATAATAACCATTAATAAATAGATGCTACTCTGAATATGTACATACCAATAGCTTTTTGCATTTCTCTGTCAGCTCTGTGTTCTCTGACTCTGTCGTCCATTTTATCAGCAACTCTCTACACTGCTGCTGTTGAGCTGCACTACTAGCCTTTATAAAGGCCCCACAGGGTGGGCCCCAAGCCAGACATAACAGGTGAGGGGGTAGTCTCATTTCCAGACCCCACCTGCAAAATGGGAAAGGGAAAGGGTCTGGTTGTGCTGATTCAGCAATATGCAGTGGGCTAATACATGGGTCATCATAATGCCTGCTGAATCAGCACAGCCGAGAAAGCAAGCAATGTCACCAGACCCTTTCCCATTTTGTGGATGGGGGTCTGGGGATGAGACCAGGAGGCCTGCAACCTAACAAGTCTTGTTCCCAAAGCCCCACCCACAGGAAAAGGGAAATGTGTGTAACTGTTGCACGTCATCACATGGTTTTCTTCTACATGTGACATTCACATGTGTACTACATTAGGGAGTCAAGGGCAAAAGCCACTACATACCTATGGCCTTATGAATATATCTGTCGCTCAATTTTGCTCTTTGCTGCAGGAATCCTGCTGTATATACCTACTGGTGGATCAGACTTTTATAGCTGGCCTAGAGGGTGCTCTCCCAAGCCAGTTGTGTGTTTGGGAGGGGAGGAAGAGAGGAGGAAAAGAAGAGGTAAACCAGCCTAATTGCAACCTAACCACACTTATGTAGTTGCCTAGAATAAATATGGAAATCAAGTGCCAGTATGTACTTTATATTTTATGTGCCCTTGGCAGAATTTCCTGGGGATTGTACTACAACATGTTCATGTGCACATTTTTCTAGCACTGTCACCTGTCTCTTACTGCATGTGACAATGTAATATGTCTACAATGTTATATGTATCAAGACATAGTGAGCATGCTGACTCAACTGCTACTGTATATGGGTTCAATGATGGGTTAGGTCCTATGCAAGACACAACAATGAATGTGATTGGGTGGCAAACCAAACCTCTATAACCCAACCCACAACAGGTGCTGTCGTTCTGTGCGTCTGTCTGTCTGTCTGTCTACGACTATTCTCGCACTACAGGCTACGAGGCGGCTTATGAGCGATACCAACAGCTTCAGCGGTACACGGGCTAGAAAAAAAATGGCGATTTTCCTGAAATGACTGCGTTCGAGAGCGACAAACTGGCACGGTCGCAGACTGCGTTGCGTGGCCCAACCCATCAATAAGCGGTGCGCATGCGTGTATTAGACGCGATCAACGCGTGGCTCACCTCGACCAGATCCGCTTGCTCTGTGTACCTTGGAGGCACAAGAAACCACAGCGAAGGGCGTGTATCGACTCCCGCATGCTATCTACTACTGTAGCTAGCCAGTGTCAGACTATCCGCAAGCTACTAGTGGGAGACCGCGAGTAAACGCCAAAAGCCCAGCCCATCCATTTAGCGGTACCGCGCATGCGCAGTTCGCGAGGGTTTGCACTTTAGTGCTTTTCATTGTACAAGTAATTAAAAATCCTGCGAATTAAAAAAAAAGAGGATGGTATAAAAAGAAAGGGAGACAAGATAGGGATGGGATACATGAAGCATGGTTAATGAACAGATTTGAGCACGCTGACACCCCCAACCCCATCACACAATCCCTATATTGTTGCCTGGTATGCTACTCTTATAGGAATGTGGCATTATGTAAGGGCTAAAAGTTTGCATTCTTCCACCTACAACAGCTACAATACATAATACTGATGCTTCCCTGGACTCTATGGAGAACATGGCCGGCATTCCCTTCCTTATTTGGCAGAAATGTTTCTCTAAATTGTGGTTTTTCCTGTGAAAATTTTCGTTTTGCTGCAAATACCAGCCACATGAAAATTCCCCTCCATGCAGCAATGCATTTGTGTTGTGGGTTTGTGTGCATTGATCATGTGCATAGAGTTGCTCAAGTGTTTAGGCTATTATCAAAAGTGACATATACATATTGTATTAGAAAACCCTGGATGTTTCCCAATGCCTTTACAACCGATACTTGGCAATGAAAACAAAATGTAGCATCATCCACCAAGGTCACATTTTTATGATTTGCTAGCAAAGAACTGCTTTTGTTGTTCTAGTTACATAACTATTGTGCTTGTGTAACTCAACTCTTCCACAATGCAGCCCCAAAGCAAGCAGCTGAGATCTACTATCAGATTACAGTTCTACTCCTCCGCTTCTTGGGAGATGCTGTGCACAAGTCGACTGTGAGGAGAGACCGAGCTACATCAACTGTGTAGCAGAATTAGAGAGTAACGACATAAGGGCTGATGTGCGTTGACAGCGACAGTAAAGTTATATGTAAGCATAATACATACACAAGTACATTGTACATACATACACATACACATGTACAAAATAATACCATGTGATGCCAAGAGAAAAAAGATGCGATGTACAGTACATATGGTTTGTGTTGTTTTTATCTCTGTAGATGTCAAGTGAAGCCCCAGCAGCCCTTCTCACACTTCTTTCTCTTCCTTCTTTCTATAATAGTATGTAAGTAAAGCGTGAGCTGTTATTAACCCTCGGCGCGCATGCGCAGCGAGGGTTACGGTAGTTGGGTTTGTGTGTGTGTGTGTCTGTCTGTTACTCGTCATCTCACTTCTTGAGTGTTCGTTCGTCTCACAAAGGATACCACCTACTGAACGGGCAATGAAGGTTAGAAATATGTGCGGTTTTCGCTGAAAACACTCCGTTGCAAAGCTAGAGCGCGAAAAAGCCAATATCTATATATACCTATGGCTGGTATGCTATGAACTATAATTTCATGTGAAAACTATGAGGTAGAAAGGCAAAGGCACAGCAAACAAATCAACTACACCTAGGACAGCTCTTTTTTTCTAAGGAAAAACGAAGAGCTGCCCTAGGTGGGATTCGAACCCACGACACTCTGCAGTCTAGGCGAGCGCTCTACCAACTGAACTACCAGGGCAACTCAGCTGGTAGGGGTTCGAATCTACAACACAAAACAACACAAGGCAAACCTCCAACTATGCTATGGCACAGTAAACTCTCACTTAGCATGTAGGAGCAGACCGGGGTAATTAAACCACCAATGACGCCCAACTCCAAGCCAAGTATATGCATGTGAAAACTATGAGGTAGAAAGGCAAAGGCACAACAAACAAATCAACTATACCTAGGACAGCTCTTTTTTTCCAAGGAAATGCATACATACATACATACACATACACATATTATACACATCTACAAACCTTGAATGGTTGGCCTGCACATTTGCTACCATGTCACTTCCATTGGAAGGGTAGCCACCAGAGAAGTCAACTTCGACATCTCGTCAGTTGTCAGTCTCTTCACTGCCAATGGGAACATCTGCGAGGGAGGGGATACAACACCTTGTCACAGATGTAGGACAGGCTGATGCTGTATACAGTGTATATGTAGTCAATCACTCTTGCATTTCTGTGTACAAAAGGATTTGCAATGTATGTGGATGTATAATGTATGTACAATGTATATGTGTATATATATATTATTACAATTTATAAGGAAACTATGCAGGGTGACATACTTACCTGAAAAATGAAAAGCACTAAAGTGCAAACCCTCGGCCAACTGCGCATACGCGGTACCGCTAATTGTATTAGTATGCGTTTACTCGCGGTCTCCCGCTAGTAGTTTGCAGAGAGTCTGACACGGGCTAGCTACAGTAGTAGATAGCATGCGAGAGTCGATACAAGCCATTCGTTGTGACTTCTTGTGCCTTCAAGATACACAGAGCAAGCGGATCCGGTCTAGGTAAGTTAGCCTGTGCTAAATATAAGTGCATGCGCATTTTCCGCAGCGATAAAAATGGCCGACTACGCATTAGCCGTACAATGCTTGAAGCGCTCTAGCTTTGCAACGGAGCATTGTCAGAGAAAACCCCACAAACTTTCTGACCTTCGTTGCCCGTTGAGTAGGTCGTATCGTTTGTGAGACGAACAAACACTCGAGAAGTGAGATGTTGAGTAACAGACACACATACCCAACTACAGTAACCCTCGCTGCGCATGCGAGGGTTAATCACATGTGCCAGAACTGTTTAGCTGGTATACAACAGCACTGAACATACAGTCACCATCATATAGCACATCCTGGATAGTGAAACCATTTTGACTGGCTATTATTTCTAGCTTATGCACAGCTGTTAGAGGGCATCATCACTGTCAGAACAGTCCATAGCAATCGCATTAAGGAATCAACAATAGGCTGAATAGCATCATTTGGCATCTCATCACTATGATTTTACTGTTCAAGCAAACATTCACAAAGTTCAGTATCATTAGCCATGATAGCTGCTTCCTCATTTACATCAATGTCAGCATACAACGGATTGTTAGCTTTCAAGAATGTCAACACATCTAACAGTTTTTGAAGAGTTATGTAGTCATACATAATATAATGGCCTCTGTGTGCTAGTTTACGCTTCAGCTTTAGTGGCGCTAATTCAGACTGTGATGGCAATATTGGCAACATGTTACAAATGGTATCAACTTTGGAAGGAACATTGACAGCTGTACGGGCACACAAAAGTACATGTCCTGCACACCTGTGCTGTGGCAATCTTTCTTTCTGTGTGCCTTCCTTTCAGCCTGCTCAGACATTTACAACATGTCTCACTCAATCCAGACCTTGTTGCTTTTTTGAGTACTGGAAGGGTAGATGAAAGCAGCATCAAAGCTCCGACTGCCACATCCAAGTGCTGACCGACCACTTCTGAGGATGCGTGGGGAGCTAATGCTGCCATGCCGCCCGTCTGCCACGCACAGCCTCTGTGCCTGCCTTTCAGCCTGCTCAGACATTTACGACATGTCTCACTCAATCCAGACCTTGTTGCATTTTTTAGAGTACTGGTGAAAGGAACATCAAAGCTCCGACCGCCACATCCAAGTGCCGACCGACCACCTCTGAGGATGCGTGGGTGGTTTTTACGAGATAATGCTGCCATGCCGCCCGCCTACCGGGTAAAAATTCACAATTGTGCGAGTTTTGTTAACGTTTCTAGAAGTGTGTAAATTTACAACAGTTTGTGACCGAAAGGAATGTAGGAAAGTGTATATATATGGGTTTCTAATCCGCCGCCCGCACCCATTTCAAGAGAACGTAGTTTTGGCCTAACTGTGCATGCAACCCTGTGGGTATTCTACTCATGCACTTTGCACTTGTCTTTTTGTTTTGACTGCCTTCCCACTATGAATTTTTGTGGTCATATTACTAATGTGGACTAATGACATAAGGTGAGTAGCACTGTGCTGTTTGATTATCTCTGTCGCTATAGTAATCCAATCGCTATGCACTTGCCATGCATAAAAAATATATATTTGCAGTTTTGCCCATCAGGACATAGGTTTTGACAATGATACTGTTTGGCAACAGTATTTGAAAACGGAACAGACAATCAGTAAAAACAGTTTAAAATGCCACACTGTCAACAGTCTCATACACAGGGACTGGAGCTGGTGTTTGTGTCTTGTGTGAGTGTCCCTCATTTGACAGTATCCTCATCTCATACAGTGGGTTGTTCTCCATGTTGTAGTCTGGCTCCAGTCTATCACCAGCTGAGCCTTGAACATGGACACCATAAGCAGAGTTCTCCACCACATCACACTTCTCCTGCTGTCTGTTTTTATTAGTACCTATAATAATAAGGACAATTGCAGAACAAACATTTGAGTAGAAATGACAACTTACGATGTCTGTAGATTATCAGTAAGGTGATGACAATGGAGTGTATTGTGATGACTGTAAGTGCACAAGCAAGTACAGCTGGTACTACTATTGTAACAACTGAGAAATCACTAGAAGGACTCTGGGTAGTAGGACTTTGTGTCATACTGGGTGAACGGTGTACCACTGAATCTGTGGATGGTACAATGCTTTTGGAACTGAATGTTTCATCTTCATTATACTCAATCTCTACTCGAAAGAAATCACTGTATCCTGCACAGTTATGGGCTGAGATGTTCACTGACAGTGTAGTATTGTACATGATGTCAAAACTGTAAGTGGGGCCTGGAGTTTCCAACTGTGTGCCGTTGTCCACTTGAATAATGTAGTGATCAATTGGAACTCCTCCTCCATCAAACATATCTCCGAGCTCTAGTACTGCTGTGATGTGTGCCTTCTTCTCTTGGTATGTAATAGAGGGTGCCTTTAAGCTTGGTATAGCTGTATTTCAATAAGTTTGCTTAGTGACACAATAAAATTTTAAGTGGCAAACCTGTTAAATACAATATTGATGATGACTGAGGTTTCTGTAAGTCTCTTGTTATCACTTGACAGGAGACGTTTGTCTTGTTCTGTATCCCATACGTATTATCATTAGACTAGTAGTCATGTCTGCCACACTCCCATTCAACCTCGTGACATTGGTGAGGGTAGCAAAGAATTTATCCTCACGATTCATGTGTATAGCAGCGAGCAATTCTGCAGCATACTGAATTGGGTCTGCCAAGGGAATGTAAGGTGGTACTTTCCACGCAATTACACTGATCTGACTGCCATGACAATAGTATGTCACCGTCTCATTTGGACAGGCATGGATAGACAGAGGATATAGAGTTGGTTGTCCCCATACTAAGGATTAACAAAACTTTTTATTAATGACAAAAATGTATTATGCTCACCTGTCAGTAAGACTCCGCTATAGAAGATAAGAAAGATTACCATCACGGTGAACCTTTGAAGGACCTCTCCCTTGCCCTCAAAGGGTCAGTTTCCAGCTGTCAGAGAAGCTAAACACTTAGCTATGACGCCACCGAGAGATATCGCATGACCGGAAGCAATTTCAGCGTGCCAGAGTGCCAACCGCCCGGACGCAGTCCTGTGCTATGATCGAGAGCTAGGGGAGGGGCCATTGAGGTTTCGAAACCTAGGTTTGCCTGCATAAGCTGCGCGGAGGTGCGGACCGCCGGAGGTAGCTGAGCGGGCCGACGCCGCAAGCAGTATACTCTTGGGGGAATGTCTGGCCCCACGAAACGATCGACTTAGGTGGCTTTGGCTTTCGGGCTAACGTGCAAATCCCTTTGCCTATGCGCTTTAGCTAAAACGTGTTTTTTGACAACACGCGCTATTGATCTACGCTATAGCGCACTTACGGGGACAGCTGGTCCACGCGCAATTTTATGGGGCGCCATAATTCACGTTTGTAAAGCAAACATCAGACTACCCATTTTCGACACTGTTTACTAAATCGGACAGCTAAATCGTTGCTTGGATATAGCTAAATCGTTAGATAGATATGGCAAAATCGTTTCATGGATATTATACGATCAGCCCGCAGTGCAGGATTTCCCCTCTCGGCTATTATCATTGGCCATTCAAATTGGTTCAGTCGCTAGTCCATAAAAGACCTTTGCGCATGTTTTATGTTTGTGCCAGGAAAATGACAGTCAAGCGTAATGATACAATTACTTATCTTCTATAGCGGAGTCTTACTGACAGGTGAGCCTAATACACTTTTGTCAATAATAAAAAGTTTCGTTCATCATTAGTATGGGGACAACCAGCTCTGTATCCTCCGTCTATCCATGCCTGTCCAAATGAGACAGTGACATACTATTGTCATGGCAGTCAGATCAGTGTCATTAGGTAGGAAGTCGCTACCACCTTACATCTCACAGGGAGACCCCATACAGTACGATTCAGATCCTCCTGGAGGAATACTCACAATACAGGTGAATCTTTGCTACCGTCACAAATATCACGAGGTTAAATGTAAATGAGAGTGTGGCAGACATAACTACTAGTCTGATGATAATCACATATCGAATACAGAATAAGACAAACATTACCTGTCGAGTAGCAACAAAAGACTTTCAAGCACTCAAGTCATCATCAACATTACATTGTATTTTTTTGTTATTTTTTTTTAGTTTTTTTTCGAGGTTTGCCACTCTGAA
>CASHTH010002945.1:0-28274 GCA_030341885.1 Geodia barretti
GCAGCACCGATTGGTGCCTCTCAGGCAGTCGTTGTACAGTAGTTGGCAGGCTACGGGATCCAACGATGCTGAACGGTGGCCGCGATCCGACGATGCGTAGTCGTTGGAGACCGAGGCATGAACAGACCGCCGCCACACCAAACACCATGAGCCGGTTCGAGACGGAGGTGCTCACCCAGACGGCAACGTGGAAGGGTGTTGGCGCGACTGAACGCTGAGTGGGTGGACGGAGCTATGTCCCGCACGCCGCACCGGCTGGTGATCTTGGACATGGGACAGTTCGGAGAGTCCGTACATGGAGAACAGGAGGGAGCGTCGTATCAACGGTCACTTTGGGAGCACGTGCTATCACCCATTGTTCGTGTTCAACCCATTTCGGAGACTGCGAGGGCGCGATGCTCCGCTCGGGGAACGTACATAGCGCGCACAGGTGGCTGTGATGTATGGATCCGATCCTGTCCCGCTACGGGCGGACGGGAGTGCGCCGGTACTTCAGGGCCGATGCCGCCTTCGCCAAGCCGGACATCTATGAGTACCTGGAGGAGCGGCGAGTCTTCTACGCCATACGGCTGCCGAGCAACAAAGTGCTGCAATACGAGATCGCTCCACTGCTGATACGACCTGTGGGGAGGCCGCCGAAACGTCCGGTGATCCTATACGACGACTTCTGGTATCGTGCTGAGAGTTGGGACGCGCTCGGCGTGTGGTGGCCAAGGTGGAGTGGCATAGGGGAGAGCTGTTCCCTCGGTGGGCTTCATCGTCACGAACATGACGGCTGGCCCCGAGGTGAGTGGTGCGATTCTACAATGGTCGTGGGACAGCCGAGCAGTGGATCAAGGAGGGAAGTACGCCCTGAACTGGACTCGGCTGTCGTGCCATCGGTTCGTGGCCAACCGGGTGCGTCTGTCTCTGTTCATTCTGGCGTACAACCTTGGGAACTTCCTTCGCCGGCTGTGTCTGCCCAAGGCGGTCAAGCACTGGTCGCTGCGGAGCGTGCAGGTCAAGCTGATCAAGATGGGAGGCCGTCTGGTGCGGCACTCCCGGCGATTGATCTTTCAGTTGTCCGAGGTGTCGGTTCCTCGACGGTTGTTCCAGGGAGTGTTGGATCGTATCGGCCGGTTATCGCCGGCGCCAAGCTGAGGGAGGGTATCAACCACGATCTTGCCAAGAGGGAGAGCGCTCCAGGGAGTCGGCTTGTCTTCAATGCGCTTTCACCCCATTGGCGGGGGACCTGAAGACGACAAAGACGGACAAGAAGCATGGTTCACGGCAAGAATCGCATCCCTTATCGGATAGACCGGAGATTGACTGGCCTTGCAGGACCTGACTATGATGCCACCATCTCGTTTGGGCTGCCCTTTGAGCCTGAAGACTCCCAATATAAATCCGTGTATAATCGTCTTTCGCTCACCCCAATCGTCTCGCAGCGAGAAATGCTCCGCGTCCGCGGCAAATGACGCGGTGGCAAGCTCAAAGACGTTGAGAACAACGCCGCCAGTTTTGACCTTCTCGAACACGGCGCACACCGCTTCCTTTGGGGTTTGCTCTCCGAGCTTGATCACGGTACTGATAGGTCCCGACTCTTCCTATGGTTGTGCATAAACTTGGTGAAGAACTCAGCGGCATTCAGACCCGGACCAGTCCAGTTTGTCGACGCATTCCAGTAGCTAAGATAGTCCATCAGCCATTGGTTCGTAATATCCATTAGTTGCTCGGTGGGAATCTTGTGCTCTTTGAATTCCTCCTCCCGAGTGGAAAGATCAAGGGTAACTTCTCGTCCGAAGTCCCTTGTGGTTTTGCGGTTCTCCGGTACGCTTATCACCATATCTTCGGGGTCGATATTGGGGTCGGTTGCTGCTTGCCTTCATGTTCGAGTAGTACAACCCGCTTTTAGCTTCTTGTTGCGGTTGTCTTGGGTATCGACCGGTCCTGGGTATCGGCAGGACGGTAAGCGACTTCGCCTTGCTTCCCGTCTAGCAGAACTTACTCGGGGAGTCAATGTTTAGAGCGCATCCACCCCTTCGATGGCCCGCGCTTTACCTATCTTCTCCGCCTGCGGACAGCGTCATCACGGCCCCGATGGGAAAACCACGAGATATGCTGACTAGGAGTTCCTTGATTCGTTGTCATCCCAAACCGGGGCAGCCCCCTTTGAAAAATCATGAAGTTGTCACGGCCTTTCCTTCACTTTCGTCGAGGGGGCATCGAGATCCGTACAGGGTTGGTTTCAAACATCGCAACTCTCCAAACGCGGGCATAATTTTGTCGCCGAAAAAGAGGCTTTGATGGACGGGAGACGGGACTCGAACCCGCGACAGCCTGCTTGGAAGGCAGGAACTCTACCAGACTGAGTTACTCCCGCTTGCCTTTCAAATATACCAATCCCCGCCGTTTGAGTCTACGGTTCTGTCACTATCGAATGAAGCGTAAGGCTTCGCAGCTGGTTCCTCACTTGTCTACCATCATTCCGGCGCACACGGGAATTCATACCTCAGCGTATTAGACTCCCGCCTTCGCGGAGTGACGGAGGTGGGTAAGTCGAGTCAACGGTTCCGCCGCCATTTCCGTGGCGGGCCGCCGAGCTATAGCTCGAAGGCGACGGTGGCGATGCTTGCGATGTGACGGCTGATAGGGAGGCTGGACGTGGCGGCGGGGGACGGGGCGTTGAGGACGTGAACGGCCCTGTCGCCCTGGACGATTCGGAAGTCCTGCAGCAGGCCGCCGTTGTCGTCGATCGCCTGGGCGCGCACTCCGGCGCTCGGTCGCCACACGTCCTCCGGCTGGACCTCCGGCACGAGCTTCTGCAGCGAGCTGACGAACGACGATTTGAACATCGAGCGGTACTGCTCCTTCATGCCCATCCTCCAGTGGGTCATCGACATGCGCCAAAAGCCGGGATGCGTGGCGATGTCGAGGGCCTCGCCCACACGGAACGAAGTCTTCTCGTAGCCCTCGCGCGCAAGGGACAGCACGGCGTTCGGCCCGGCCTCGACGCTGCCGTCGACCCGCTTCGTAAAGTGCACGCCGAGGAAGGGCAGCTTCGGGTCCGGCACGGGGTAGATCAGCCCGTTCACGAGGCGTTCCTTCTCCGGCCTAAGCGAAAAATACTCCCCACGGAACGGGACGATGCGCAGTCCCACGCTTTCGCCCATGTCACGGGCGACCATGTCGGCCTGAAGCCCCGCGCAGTTGACGACGCCCAACGCCGCGATGCTGCCCTGGTCGGTGTCGATGTTCACTGTGTTGCCGCGCCTCGCGACGTGCTCTACGCGGGTGTTCAGCCGTAGCTCCCCGCCCATCTCCCCGAAGTCGGTCGCGTACGCTCTGCACACGCGCCGGTAGTCGACGATGCCCGTCTCCGGCGACCAGATGGCCTTGACCCCAGCCGCGTGCGGCTCGATCTCCCGAAGGCGCTCGCGGCCAATGAGTTCGAGCCGTTCCACGCCATTCGCCTTGCCGCGCTCGAACAGGTCAGTGCAACCGCGAGACCTCCGACTCGTCCGTGGCGACGATCACCTTGCCGCACATCTCGTAGTCGATCCCGCGCTCGTCGCAGTATTTGCGGAGTTCCAGGTTGCCCGTGTAGCAGAAGCCCGCCTTCTGGGAGCCCGGCGCATAGTAGATCCCCGCGTGGATGACGCCGCTGTTATGCCCCGTCTGGTGCTGGGCGATCTCGCCCTCTTTCTCCAGCACGGCGAACCTAAGGTCGGGATGCCTCCGCGCAAGCGTCATCGCCGTCGCAAGGCCGATGATGCCCCGCCGATCACCGCCACGTCGTACTTGATCGTTCTCAGAGCCATCCTCTACCTGCCCCTCCCGAAAAGGGCGTGGGTGTATGATGGCACTATGATAACGCACCGCCGCGTCGACGTTGAGCGTGACGCCGACACACTCTTCGAGCTCCACAGCCAAGCGAACTACGCTGTCGCGAGCCCGTGGCTCACATCGTCCACCACATACGAGCAGTTCCGCGATCACTGGCTGACGACGCCCCAGCCGGAAGAGTTCCTCGCGTCCCTGACCAAATCACTGAAAAATCCCCGCACCGTTGCCGAGATTTGGGAGGTCGATGGCGGACCGGCCGGGTTCGTGTGGGTCAGGTTCACCGACGTGGCCGGGTACGACTTCACTCGCGCGGACGTGGACGACCTCGCCGTCGCGCCGGAGTTCCGTAGGCGCGGCATCGGGTCGCAGATGATGGCGTTCGCTGAGGAGGCCGCCCGCGCGAGCGGGGCCAACGCTCTCTACATCGACACCGGATGGGAGAATGAGCCTGCCCGGTCCCTCTACGTCAGGCGCGGCTTCCGGGAGCGGTACTTGGGCTACGAGATGCTCTTCCGGCCGGCCGGACTCGCTCCGTATCGAGCACCCCGACCCTTAGGGGTTTCCAATTGGTCGCCAAAACCGTTCGCGGTGCGCTTGTCAAACCATAATCGGCGCATCGGCTCGTCGACAGGCTCAGAGCCTGCCCCGTACCCGATACGGGGGTGGACGGATTCCTTTTGGCACTCTCTGAGCGTGTGTGATGAAACAACTTGTAGACGGGAGTGAGATCAGTGTGGTGACTACACCTCCCTGGACCGACCCTTTTCTCTGTGTTCTCATATTGTCTCGCCTCGCCTTTTCGCCCGTCCTGAGGGGACGGTTGAACCTGTTCCGGCCACGCGCTCACGTCGTACGATGCGGTCGTGAGACGGTTTGAGACTTTCCGCATGATCGATGTTTTGTGCTGCGTTCTCAATTTGTCTCGCATGGTTTTACGGGTCCGGGCTCGCCGGACCGAAACCGTTCCAGCGACGCCCATATTATAGTGTGCACATGTTCTCATACGTCGAAAGTGCCGAGATGGTCCGACAATGCTTTTCACTTGGCGCCGGTGCCCTAACTGTAGGATTGCCACTTAATTCAGAACGCCCTTCGAAAAGCTCACGCTCAAGGGAGTCTCTTGGACACTCTCTTAGCTCGACATTGAACATTCACTAGTCGCGCGTAGGTGAGAGCGATTCCAGGATCTGTGGGAGCGACGGGCTTGGGATTTCTTTCTCGCATGTCGGGTTTCTGCGACGACATGCAGAAAGTCCCAGAAGCAAACCACAGGTGACGGTCCTGTTGCGCGTGGCCAGACTGGCGCTGACGATGCAACACTGCACTTTCGGACCATGGTCCGGCCTGAAACATCCGGGCGGCCGCGCGAACGGATGGAGTAAGGATACAACGGCAGCGTGCAGGGTGAGCATGACTTGACACTTTCGTGACGGTTGGGGTCTTGTCAGCCTACCCTGTTCTTTTCTAAGTTTTGTACAAAGCCGAGCTTAGGGATTGGCACCAGCCTTCATGGCGCCAAGGGTTAGTCGGACCGATTGGCGGCGTAGTCAGAACGAATTGGTATTAGTTCACAGTATTATGGGGTGGAGGCGCTTCCAAGCGTGTCAGAAGACTGTGATGCGATTGCCGTTGTGCCTGATCCATGAGCCTTGTGCATATCCGCGTAACTGTATATAGTTCCCATTATCGTTCGAGTTGTGCACGTAGAGTTCTGTATTGGATTGCAGTTCGGCTAGTTGGTTCGGATTGAGTGTCCAGAAAGGATAGGAACCCATGCGAAGACGTAACATGATCGGAATCATTGTAGTGCTACTCGTTTTGTCCCTCGGGCTGTTCGCTTGTGGCGGCAGCGACGATGGAGACACGGATACTGCGGCCCCCGCGCCTGCCGCGGCTCCCGCTCCCGCTCCCGCACCTGCGGCAGCTCCGGCCCCGGCGCCCGCGCCGGCGCCCGCGCCTGCCGCGGCTCCCTCAATCATCCAGCAGGCCCCTGCTGCCCCGGCTCCGCCTCCACCACCGGCGGCGGCCCGGGAGGCCAGGCCGAATATACCGGCCACGTGCTACATCGAGGGACAGCAGGTGACCTCGTGCCCTGAGGCAAGCCCTCATACGTGGGAGCCTCCGGTAGTTACTCCGGGAGACTTCCCCGTCTGGCACTACGCGGGCCCCATGCCCACCAAGTTCTTCGAGTCTCCGATGTCGGCTGACTTGGTCAAACAGGGCGTGATCCAGCCGCTGGAAGACCGGGTACCCGTGCCGGAAGACCGCATGTATTCCCAGCCCCCCGACCAGATCGGAGTGTATGGAGGCATAAGCCGTCTAAGCACGACGTTCACCTTCCTGTCTGAGCAGGCACTGTCCAACTTTGGCGAACGTGAGGCGGACGGCTTTACGTGGCGCCCCTTCGTCGGCAGGGACTGGGGATGGAGCGATGACGGCAGAACTCTTACGTTTAGATTGCGGGAGGGCCTCCGGTGGTCGGACGGCGTGCCGTTTACGATGGACGACGTCGAGTGGGCATGGACGGCGCTCAAAGAGCCGCGATACCAGCCCAGCGTCCCCGTCAGATGGCGGGACCCCGTCACCGACAACCCCGTCCGTTGGGACAAAGTGGACGACCTCAACTTCACCCTCACGTTCGACTCTCCGGTGTACAACATCATGGAGGCGCGGACGAACAGGGGATCAATCTGCACGGTGAATGGATACTGCTGGTTCACCCCAAAGCACCACGTCTCGCAGTTCATGCCGGAGATCGTCGGACAGGCCGCGGTCGACCAGATGATGGCTGCGGACGGCCACGAGGCCTTTGGAAGTTGGTGGGGATATCGAACATACGACATGTCTCGCGCCGACACGCCGTGCGCGAGAATCATGTGCGTAGGCGGAGTCGGCGACGAGAATGCCCAGGGCAAAGAGATCGGCAAGCTGGCCCGCAACCATACTCGTGGGCATTCGACCCCGAGGGCAACCAGCTTCCCTATCTCGACGGCGTCTGGATGTACCAGAACGAGAGCAACGACGTTGCGGTTTTCCGCAAGATGTCGGGCGAGAACGACCAGCCAATCACTTACAATAACCTCTTGCGCAACGTGCCGCTTTACATCAACAGCATGGAGAGGGGCGATTACAGTGTCTACCGGTGGCCGTCGTTCGGCGGGAACGACGCCGGCATCGGCTTGCAGCAGACATGGAACGACGACCCATACATCGGCGAGCTGATCCGCACGCACGAGTTCCGTGAGGCCATTTCGTACGCGATCGACCGCAGCGCCATCAACGATACTTCGTTCCTCGGACTCGGCGCCATTCAGAACTTCGTGCCGCGGCCCGACAACCCGTTCTACCCGGGCGACGATGTCCGCGACCTCTACACGCAACGCGACACCGCACGGTCGAACCGCCTGTTGGACGACCTAGGACTATCGGCAAGGGACGACGAGGGTTTCAGGTTGAGGCCCGACGGTACCCGGTTTAGTCTCTTGTTCGTAGACCAGAATCCGGCTAACGCCACAGTTTTGGAGCTGCTATGGCAACAACTAGGAGAGGTCGGGATCGAGTTGGCCATCCGAACCGGGTCAAACCGCGGTAGGCAGGGTGAACAGTACCTCTCGTTCACGGCCTCGTCGTATAACTATAATCCGTGGATGTTGGAGGGAGGCGAACTCTCGCCGTTGTGCTGCAACCACCCAACCGGGCATCACATAGCGAGGTGGTACGAAACGTCGGGCGCTGAGGGCATGGCCCCCGGACCCGATCCGAACTTCCTGCCGCTGGCTCCTTCCGGGAATTTTGCGGCGGATCCGACAGGGAAGCTTCAGGAGAACGCCGAGCTATGGCTCCAGGGGCGGCAGTACCCGCAGTTCTCTCCCGAGCGAGCCGAGGCCGGTAAATGATCTACCGGAACGTGGCCGAGCAGATATTCAACATTCCAACCGTGGCTTCACGGGCGTGGCGCGCGGCATCGTGTTCAAGCGGAACAACATGCGGAAGTTCCCAAGACCCACATCCGCGACATCTTCGGATTCGCAGGCTTTAACTACTCGTTCGAGGACGGCGAGGACAACCTCAACCACCGGGGAACCGCTCGAACCTCTACCGCAGCGTGAGCTTCCTCGACCCCGACTTCTTCTTCGACGACAGCAAGTAGTCGTATCGAGGGAGTAAGCTAGGCAAACGGAAGGCCCCGCTCATGCGAGCGGGGCCTTTTCATATTTCATCCGGTCTCACCCCTACGGGGGAGAGATTCAGAGAGGGGGTGTGAACGTCGTCCCTTACTCCGAAGTTATCTCGTGTGGGCCGAGCTCGTCGTCGACGAGGCTGCGGTGGTAGTTCTTGCCCATCAGGTAGCGCACGTCAAGCTCGACGTCTCGGACGAGGGTCTGCTCCAGTGGGACCTTGTCGACCACGTCGTGGGTGATTTCGAGGGTGTTGTCGCCGCGGACCGGCCAGTCTTCCTCATCAAGGTCGTAGATGAACCAGTAGCCTGAGCCGACGCGGTACCTCGGGGCGCTCATGCGGTAGAGGGCGTTGATCTTGCGGAGGGAGGAGTCGGGCAGCGACTTGCCGTTCAGTTTGAAGCTGATCTCGTCGAGCTCGGTCATCCCCATGATGCGGATGCGGAGCAGCACCTTGTGGATACGGCCAACCGCGTCCCATTTGGGCAGGTCGTCGGAGATGATGAGAGTGAACTGCTCGGTCTCGCCCTCGTGCAGGTCGCGAGTGAGCTGCATCGACAGGCCCGGCTCCGTGTCCGGGTTCTGGTAGCGCTCGGAGATCGTCGGCAGCGAGTAGATCTTGTCCTTCGTATCCATGACCTCCGGGTAGGGGATCTCCCTGAGCTTTTCGTAGAAGTCGGCCTTGTAGGGCCAGTTGCCGAACCAGTGGGCGAGGTACAGCCCGTCGACGCCCTGCATCCAGTAGTTGGTCGCGACGGCGCGGATCATCTCGATCGTGCCCTGCCCGACGCGGTCGGTATCGGCGTTGCTCTGGATGGCGGCGAGGACGCCGGGTGTCCTTGTCCTCGGTCGCCTCGACCAGCTCGCGGAAGTTGGACATGCCCGACAGCAGCTCCGGGCCGGAGAAGTCCTGCGCGATTATCACGTCTACGAGGCCCTGCTCAATCCAGTCTATGACGTCCATGCCGATCGAGAGACAGCCCTTGACGCTGGCCGGTATGCGCACGATCAGCTCCCTGTCGGCGCCGCTCGCCTTGACGGCCTCGGAGACCCGTCGAATCCAGTCGGTCATGATGGGGATGCCCGCCTCTACCTCGTTCGGGTGGAAGTAGGTGGGCTGGTAGTTCATCTGAAGCTCGAATCCGTCGCAGTCGTAGTTCTGCAGGGTCTCTTCGATGAGGGCGAACCGCTCGTCCCGAATCTCGTCGTGCTTGAAGTCGGCGTTTTGGAACCCCTTGAAACTCTCCGGCACGTCCCCGGCAGCGCCGATATCGAGGTGCTTGTGCGTAAACCGGAACGTGGAGCCGCGAGTGTCGTTTTCAGGGTCTCCGCTGCCCTGCTGCACCAGCAGCACGGGGTTGAACGCGAAGCCCTTCTCGTGGGCGCGGTCGGCTACTATTTTCAGGGGGTCGTTGCCCGTTTCGATTAGGTGCTTGGCGTTCTGGTGCGCCCGCCGGAAGATGGTGTGCGCCCAGCGGTCCTGGTTGTCGCCCCACAGCTCGCCGACCTTCGTGTCGTGGAGGACAGTGCGACCGTCGCCCATGCAGAAGTTGATCGCCTGAATGGGAGTCCCGATCAACTCGTCGACGGCCTGCTGGTACTCTTCCACCTGCATCGGTGGCTCGTACATGTAGATGAGCGGGTGCCGCCCGTCATGGTAGAACATCATCGTTGGCTTGGAAGTCATAGGTTCCCTCCTTGGGGTGGTGGATGGTCGCTTATTCTACACGGGTTGAGGGAGCGCGTCATCGGAGAACCGTACTCCAATGCCGCGAGGACTGGTATCATGTTGAGGCGATCATGAAGATAACCCTTGAACGCACGGCGTGGATTCTCGCTCTCGTGGGAGTGGCGCTCTTCATCGTTGGAGGTGCCCTGTCCAATTCCGCGCTAAGCCGGTTCGGCCTCATCGCGGCGCTGACCGGGGTGGCTTGGGCAGTCGGCCTGCGGGCGCGGGACCGATCATAGACAGGGGATGCTAAGAGGGTGTCTAATGAGTCGCCGAAACAGTTCGTGGTGAGCTTGTCGAACCATGAAGGGGGATTCGACCCTTCGACAGGCTCAGAGCCTGCCCCTTACCCGATACGGGGGTGAACGGATTTTCTTTAGGCGTAGGTCTCACTTGGGCTACTGAAGTGCGCATAGCGGGATTCTTAGTAGGCAGGGGCATCGACGGCTTTCTCGGACTGGTAGCGGTTGGAGCGGGCATCGGCAAACAAAGGTAAGTAAGGGAAGAATCTCGGAATGAAATTCTTTCTCAAGCTTATAACGTACTGCGCCTTCGGAATGCAGGCGACCCTATTATTGTTACTACTTGGTTGTCCGCGGGGCGATATACAGGGAATCGAGTTTCCTACTGTAGAGGCTCCGAGCGGCGTTGAGGATGATAAGGTGCGGGTCTTGAGTTTGCAGGAGCTTGGGGGGCGATTTTCACCTGCTCGGAATTTAGATGAGTGTATCTCGCTCTTTGGTGGGAATTGTGAGGATGCGACTCGCAGTCATCAGTCCGCGATGTGGAGCGTAGTCGAAGATGCGGTTTATGTGCGGTGGAAAGGCTGTGAGTACGTTGCGACGAATGCTGCAGAGGGGTTTACTTGGTTTCAGTCTGTAGTAGCTATAGAAATAGATGAGCATATGTCATTGACCGTATGGGTTAGAGGTCCGAATGTATGCGGTTAGGCTCGCCGACACACTATAAACCCGTCAACGAAGGCTACCTGCTCCGATTGTCAACACCCTTGTAGCCCCTGACTTATCAGCGCGTTCTTTTATACACCTTCTAAAGGAAAGAGAGGAATGGATGGGATACGCAGAGACCGAGGCTGTGGAAGCAGGCAAGAAATTCACCTCGCCGAGCGGCATGGCCGTAGAGACGACGGGCACGACCGTTCTCGTCGACAGCCACGACATGTATGTCCACGAGGTCGAGATCCTCGAGGGCGTCGGGGAGGGCAACCGTTCCTGCTGAACTTGGACGTGGCGGAGGAGCAGTAGCCCTTCGGCTACGCCGTTCCCGCATCCCCGCGCGGGACACTCCTCAGCGCCTCGCCGACGAAGCCTAGCACCTCCTCGCGCATGAGGCCGTAGTTGTAGAACAGCGCGCCCGCCGCGCCCGCCTCCGCTGCCGCTCTCGTTCGCTCCACAAGCGGCGCGGCCTCGGTGATGTTGCCGGGGCCAACGGGCACGAACACCTCGCCCCCCGGCGCGATCATGTCCAAGTACTCCCGCATTTGCGCTTTTGCGTCGTCCTCGATCGCGGGCAGCCCTGCCGTGAGACGGTCGATCTGCTTGTTGATGCGAGGGCTCCAGGCCGTTCGTGTCGGTCCTGATACCATGGGCAAGATAGTCCGACTGCACCTTGCCTCCGCCCTTCTTGATGACCCTCGGCGACGCGCAGCCACAGGCCGGTCGTGTGCGCGTTCAAGATGTCGAGATACTGCCTCAGGCGACCGTCGAACGCCCCCGCGATCCACTCCGCGTCTGCCGGCTCACTAAGCTCCCGCTCCGTCGGAATCCTCGCGAGTTCGGCGCGCAGCCAGGCGTCCACCTCTCTTCGGAAGCCGGCCGCGTCCATGCCCGCTTCCTCGGCGTTTTGCATGGAGGCGGGATTGAAGCAGACGCCGAGAAGGAACTGGCACCGCTCCGAGATGTCGCCCTGAAACTTGTTCTTGAGCATCCCGTGACGCCACATCTGGCGCTGCAGCGCCTCGATGCGGACGGCGTGCGGCTTGAAACGGTCCATGACCTCTTGCGTGAGCGCGACGGCGAACTCCTGGGCGTCCTTCGATGACGGGCTGAGCTGACCGACATACGGTGTCCCGAACACGTCGTGCTTGGCGAACTGCGGGTGCTTCTCCGAGAGGTGGTGGTTAAAGAAGTAGACGTTCCAAGCGGAGAATACGAGGCCCCTGCGGTTGATGGCGTCGACGAGGCGCTCGAAGTAGTCGGGCGTCGTCACGCACCCGCTGACATGGGGCTTGATCTCAGTGGCCTCGTAGCGCGATAGCTCCGGGGTGAAGAAGACCGCGCCGTTCTCGCCGAAGCGTATTGGGGACTTCGGGTTATGCGGGAGGAAGTAGTTCGAGACGTGATAGCTGGGCGCGAGCTGGATCTCCGAGCATCCCGTCAGGTCGACGATCCTGTCGAGCGCAGCATCCACCCCATCGTCGACCAGGTCCCAGGGATAGGTGTAGAGCGCGCCTACGAAATCGTTGTTAGCCAATCGTCATCCTCGCTGAACGGTTCGTGCCTCAGACCTCGATCGGTTCATCAACAAACACGGAGTAGGTCTGAGTCTTGGGCTTGTCGGCGTCCTCTTTCTTGACGTAGCGGATCGAGCTTTGGCCCAGGAGCCGACGCGGCAGGATCATCACTCGGATGAACGCGGTAAGCTCGGTCTTGGACGCCTCGGCGTAGACGGGGTCGGGCCCCGCCTCGAACCAGGCCCCGCCGGGATGCAGGTGCTTCGTCTGACCGTCCACCGTCACGTCGAACTCGCCCATGTACAGGCAGCGGATTCCCGGCCCCTGGTGGGTGTGGGTGTAGGCGATGCCGCCGAGCGGGAAGTCAACGCGGTCGCACCGCATGAGGTACTCGGCGTCCTCGTCGATGGGCTATCGCCGCGCGGAGCTTGGTTCTGGGACGCGCTTCCGCCGGCCCTTCTTAGACGTGGGTGTCAGTTGCCCCATCGCCACAGTCCTTGCGCCGCCATCGCCGGCCTGCAGGCCGACGCCGCCTGATAGTGCCGCGCCTCATTCGGAGTGATTCGCTCCGTCGTGACCGTCCGACTGCGCCTCGGCCTCGCCCTCGACGACGTAGACGACCCGGTTGGTCGCGGGCAGCGAGACGCTGCCGCCCGCATCCAGCTGTCCTCGATCAGTTCAAGCACGCGAGTCGCCATACCCGCCTCCGTTCCTTGAGGCGGAATGAAACATTCCGCCAACCGCCATGGGAATCCCTATTATGCCAAACCGATACGGCGCGGTCACTGCTTTGAGCCCGAATGAGCAGTCCTCGAAAGAATACATCATTCGGTGACGAACTCCCTTGATTGCGCGTCCGAACCTCTGATAGAGATATCCGCCTATGAGAAGGAGCGCACCGAGTCCTATGAAGGCGGCAACTCGGTAAGCCTGCTCCAATTGGAAGACGTCGTATACGAAGACCTTGGCCACCGGTATGGTGAGCAGCGCCAACCCCGCCAGCCGTACTGCTCGCAGCTTACCTATGATGCCCACCGCGAGCAAGACCAAGGCATATACGGCCCAAAGAACGGTAAGCGACAGGTTCTGGGCGTTCTCCATGGCTTGAATCTCCGCTCTGCTCCCCTCCATGAATCTCACGGTGGCTATGTTGTGATTGAAGTAGTCCAGCACCTCGGCGGTAAGTATCCAGATAGTCCAGAAATTGGCCAGTCCAATCATGATCGGGTACACAGCCCAAGAGTCGCGCTCATAGGTCGTTAATCTTTGAGGGCTTTTCCAGATGAGGAAAAGCGGAGAAGCTCAAAGCGACGATGCTGACCGAGAACGCGAGGACTCGCAGGTTGAGGACGGGATCATGGGTCAGGGCTTCAACTGGTGTGTCTTCATAGAGGAGCTTAAGCGCCGTGAGCGCGAAAACGCCGTAGGCAAAGAATCTGATCGAGTGGGACTTCAACATGAAGGATATCCAGACCAGGAGGGCGCTATAAATTGCCCAGCCGACGGTCACCAGCCTCTGGTCGAAGAAGTCCATTACCTCAGCGGTGAATATCCAGAGGGTGAGAAAGTTGGCCGCGATAACGAGAATCGGGTAGACCGACCAAGCGCGGCGCTCGTACTCAATCAGCCGCCCGTCGTTTCTCCAAACAGCGAAGGCGCAGAGATAGAGCGCCGCGATGCTTACCGAGAAGGCGAGAAATCGCAAATTGAGCACCGGATCATCATCCGAAACGCTGATTAGAGTATCAAAGGAGAGGAGCTTGACGGCCACTAGCGCGAAGAGTCCGTAGCCAAAGAATCGGGGCGCGTGGGACTTCATCGCGAAGGATAACCAGATCAAGACGGTACCCTGAGTGGCCCAGCCGACCGTAGTCCACGCCATGTCATCAAGCTGAACGGGTATGGCGATGGTTAGGAAAATTACTCCGATGCCGAAGGCGAACAGGCTCAGGCGGGCGTTTTCTGGGCTTCGTCTGAGGGCGATGTACGCCATTCCCAGGTAGAACACGGCTATGGCGAGGGAGAAGCCTCCCATCCAGTCCCTATACTCATTGAAGAGCAATGCATAGCTTATGGCAAAGTAAGCGGTTGCATTGAAGGTCATCAAGGACAGGTCTAATGTCCCGGGGCCGCGAACCCATATCAGGTGGAAGAAGGTGGTTACGCCCACGAAGACGAGGAAGATGCACGTTAAGGCTATCTCAGCTCCCAAAGCGCCCGCAGCGTCTCCGAACTCTATATACCAAATGCCATAGGATGCCAAAGACGCCAGCAGCGCGGTGAGCCGGAACCAGTACCATCTTCTAAAGGTAGAGAGGACGAGGACTCCCACGTCCACCGCAAGCACGTAGGCGATGAGGTCGTAGCCCGCTCCATCGGAAGAGGAGGAGGCCCGCCCTTCCAGATCGGAGGCTCCCAGCACGAATGGGGCGCAGAAGGCCCCGGCAACACCGATGATCGCCAAAGCGTTCGACTCATAACGGAGCGCCAAGACGGCGGAGACAACACTCTCGATGAGTAGGAGGACAACGGCGGGGTAGATGTCGATCAGGTCGAAAATCGCGAGGCGGCATAGGTGGAGAGATACAAGAGCCCGACCCCGCCGCCACTGAGGGCGCGGGCATAGCCGGGGTACCGCTTTTGCCAGAATTCGCCTGCCACCAACATGGCCAAGCCACCGACAGCACCGAGGGCTACGCGTCCGGTTGGGCCGATCCAGTCGTTGTCAAACGCCAGCTTCAGAAAGAAGGCGACGCCGAGAATAAGTGCGAGAACGCCGACTCTTGCCAGCCAGTTGCCACCGATTACCTGCTCCCAGTCGACGGCCTCCCTGGGCTCCGGTACAAACGGCTCGGAGACGGCTACCGTCTCTTCACTCAGCGCCTGAGCCGGTGCGACGGCAGGCGGGCGTTGAGGCCGCTGCGGAGGGCGTGCTTGGACTGCCGTATCACTCGCAGCCGTTCTGGCCGGAGAGGGAGATCTGCTTGTACTGGATACGCCCAGCCGTCGTTCGAGGTTCGCCAGCCGCGCTTCCAAGACGATAGGCGGAGGTTGAGTTTTGAACCCTGGAGTCAATACTGCCGCTGCCGCCTTGGGTATCTGGCGTGTCCGGCGCGTCAGCGCCCGTGCCGTCACTAACGAGCGCCTTGCCGCAGTGGATGCAAAAGTTGCTCCCCCGGGAGTTCTCACCGCTACAGTTGGCGCACTGCCATCAGTCTCCTCCCGTTGGTCTTCCCTCATGCCCTGCCGATTGTGTGGACAACGCACAAGCTAGACACGCCGGTTTAGAAAGACGCTAGGTGCCGCAGTTGGGGCTGCCGGCGCCCGAACCGCCGTCGGGAATGCACTTGCGGTTGACGAGGCTCGTCTTCCCCGACTCGATTGCGGCCTTCACCTTTTCGGCACCCTCCGTCGGAAGCCACCTGCTCCAGATGTTCTCGTGGTTTTTCAGGAACTTGATCGCCTGGGTGGTCGGCTTGATCCCGATACGGCCTCCACGAATCAGCGCCGAGAGCTCGTCGATCAGGGCGTCCGTCGGCCTGGCCTTCGTAAGGAAGTCGGTCACCTCCGGCGCTCGCTCGCTCAGGCCGGAATGCACGACGATGCGAATGTTCCCGTCGCCGTCGCGCACGGAGCCCAAGTCGGTGATCGCCTGGCCGTCGATGTGGGTCGTGTACCAGCCGCCCGCCCCGTCCTTGTCCAGCATCAGCACGGCGTCCAACACTCACCTTCTGGAATGCTTCCTGGTATGCCTCCCCCTCAAGCTGGACCAACTCGACCTGGAAGTCGAAGCCGTAGACCAGAATGTATCCGAGCAGGGCGTTGGAGAACTGGAGCTGTCGTCCCACTCGGCGAACTTTAGCGCGCCCACGGACGGCGCGAACAGCGAGGCCAAGTGCTCTTCCTGCCGCGCTTCCACGGTGGCCACCGCGGCCTTGGGTTCGAGCGTCGGGAGCGGGGTGAAGGTTCCGACGACGGCCGGGGTCGCCTCGCCCGACTGTTCGCCGCTCGATGCGGCCGCGGCCGGGTCTATGGTGGGCGGCACGGCCGTCGCGCGTTCTCCAATGGCAATCGGGCTGTCCTGGGCCGGACACGCCGATGCGAAAAGAACGAGAATGATTGCTCCTACGATAAATGACAGGTTCCTGCGGTTGACGATGTTTGGCGCCTTCATGGGTTCTCCCTCCTCATGTCCTTAATTAAAAGGATCTCCAGGCGAGCTGCGTTCCATCCCCCGAGGTATTTTCTCCATATGCTCAATCTACGAACGTGGGTGCATGGCGCATACTACCACTTGATAAGGTTCTCGTCTAACTTGCTTGGGAAAAACTATCAGATGAACCTGCGTTCCGCCTGATATGGCCGGATCAGCGTTAAATGTTGGGCTCAGGCAGTCCACTCCAACCATTTGCCGTGGAAGTCGACGTTCGCCAGCTCCGGCTCGACCTGCTGCCGCGCCTGATCGTGACTAACTCCAGCGTGGCGAAATTCCGTCCCCAACGTCCTTCTGCTGAGAGTAAGAGCACGTCTCTGCCCATCGAACATTCATCCAGTATGGCGTCAATCTACTACGGTCCTCTCGCGAGAACTGGTTGAGGGTGTAGTTGTGGAAGATGCAGAGGGTTGTGTCTAGGGGTATCCGATCGAGGACGACCGGCAGCGTCTCGAGCGCGTCTCCTGCAATCAGCGTCGGAGGGTTGTCGATGGCGAGGCCTATGGCCGTACCTTGAGTGGCAGTTGGGCCCCGACGTCGTTTTGTTTCGTCTGCTCGGACACACTATAAGCGCCCCACTCACCACAGCGCCGCGTCCGGGTCGGTGAGACGTACCGGATTCAGGTCAAGACCGATACGGAACGCCACGGAGGGGAAGCTGCTTGGAATCGGTGGACTGTTACTACCGCGAACCTCGGCCACTATTCCCACCGGGGAAGACTCTCGCCGGTGACGACACCACAGTGTATTCATAGGAGTACCGGTCCCAGAGCAGATTGCAGTTCCGGCGTTGTGACGTGTCACGAGAGGACACGGGAGTCCTTGGTTTTCGTCGGTGATGAGCGAGAAGGCCGGTAGAGGTAGGCGCACCGGCTACCTCGTTGGTTGAAACCGAAGAGTTGATAGTAGGGTCCGTGATGTGGACTAGTTGGCAGGAAGATTCGAGGAAGTGCGGATAGGCGTCGCTATTGGGGCGCGGATCGCGTGTCAGGCTGGCATAGAAGGATGAGAGTATGCGGTCTGCTCCACTGAGAAGCAGGTAGTGAACGGCTGCGAATAGAGCAGGTTTGGTACAGGCGCCCAAAGCGGATTGAGGCGATTGTCCAGCACGCGAGGTCGTTGGCGACGCCGTTGGACAGGCTCGCGTAGAGCGGTGAACTGCCGATATAGGTCTCTTCCGAAAACCTCTTGAAATCTGTGCAAGTTTCAGTAGTGTTATTCGTTGCCCGAAACCATGTGGATGGAACCCCCCGTTTAGGTAGGATGCCTGACCGCCGTAATGTCAATGATGATACGCTCGCTGGTTGCGGTAGTTTACCTAGTGGTTCAACACCATAGTATTGAAGGGTGACGAAGCTATGACTTGGTAGGGGCGGGTTTGAAACCCGCCCTGTCGTTGTAGACCGCAAATCCAGCGCAATGCTGCCGTCATTCAAAGATGTCGGAATACTAGCGCCGACCATCGCGGCATCCTGCATCGAGTGGCGGGAGAAGTGTTTTCGTACAGATGCATGTTCGGTCGGTCGCATAACCCGCTCTGCAGCTCTGTGGCGGACCCGCCTGGAGGCGATCTCGTTGCCCGAACGGTAACGTGTAGTAGTCGATGAGACCGGCTCGACGTTTCGGGCGAAAAGGTCGTCCAGGGTTAAACGATCCCAACGGGGGGCCTGAGGGTCCGAGAGCCTCTCATCGAGGACAGCAGCATCTCGGCGCGGGACGGTCACTGATCGTTTTTGAGCCCGGCCGTACTCCATCTCGGGACACGATAGGCGATTCCTAGGCGGGGTCAAAGCAGAGCAGCTTTTCGGTCGACCATAGTCCGGGCTGGAACGCCATCAGGGGTATGAACCCGTAGGTCCGGGCCAAGCCGTCGATGACGCGGGCGTTGAAGAGCCAGAGGTCGATGCCCCGCTCCGCGAGCCAGCGGTAGTTCGGCGTCGAGTCGGTGTCGCGGTCGGCGTAGACGATTGATGCCGTCCCGCTCGAAGGGGTCGGTTTCGACGCGCCGTCGCGGTCGAGGACGATCCGAACGCCTTGTAGAGTCCGGTCGAGGGCGCGAACAATCCGGATATCGTCGTCTCGACGTTCGATCGAACGGTCGCGGACGGTGTCGAACGACACGTGAGCGCCGGGGAACTCCGGCCAGAGAGATACCGCCGCGGCATCGTTCACACCGTTGTAGAAGACCACGATGTCCGGTCTGCGACCGGCCTGAAGCTCCCCGCATGAGGTGATGACTTCTTGAGTTGGACACGAAGCGCGTCTTCCGAGGTCCTAACCTGGGCGTCGATGCTGAGGGTGCCGTTGAGCAGGGCGGCCATGTGGCTGGGGATGGTAGCGTAGGTCGGGGCGCAGACGCCCCGCCGCGGAGCCTCCGAACATCCAGATGTCGGGGCGTCCTCGATGGTGGAGTTGACGACCGTGCGGCCGTGACCCCGGTTATGTCAATAGTGGGTTGTGTGCCCTGTACGGGTCGCGCGTCAAGATGGTGTGTACGCTCATACACGGCGCGGTCGCTCTTCGCACCTCTTCGAGCAGCTCGGGGATCGTAGTCGACGCCAAGTAGTAGCCGGCAGACTCGGGACCGAGAGTAATCGGCGAGAAGGTGGACCCGGAGGGACGAAGTACCTATCCGTAGACGGCCGCGGCGACACGACCGACCAGCTCACGCCGCTATCACGACGACGCTCAGGCCGACGAGCGCCAGCGCGGTCTTGAGCTTTCGCCTCATTAGTCCCAGCGACCCCCACTCTCTACCCGCACGGTGATGACCCCTGTCATACCCAGCGTCTCGTGCGGTATGCACACCAGTTCATACGTTCCCGGCATGTCGAAGGTGTAGGTCAGGGCCTTCGACTTCCAAGCGTCGACGTGAACGTCGATTTCGAGGTCGGGGGACGGTGGATTATGGGAACTCTCCACTCGACCCGTAATGACGAGCGCACCTGTTCGCCCGCTCGAAGGTGAGCTCGGCGGGGTCGTACACGTACTCGCCGCTCTTGCCGGGATCCTCCATGTTCACCTCCACTCGCATGCCGAAGATGCGGATCTCCTCCGTGCCCTGCCCGGGTGAGCTTCCGCAGGCGGTGAGGATGATGAGTCCGATGTAGAGGAGCAAGTATCGGGAACACTTGCCTGAGAGACAGGAAACGAGGGCGCTGATTATAGCATTTCGCGTTAACTGCGCCATGAATCGTTCCAAGCTCAAGTATAGCAAGAGTGTCGTCCGGCATTCCCGCCTTCGTCGAATTCCGGCGGGCCCGGTTAGCGAGAATAACATGGATGGGTCACTCAAATTCGGAATGACAACTGGGCTCCTTCATCAGGAGCGCCGAAAATTTTCGCTTATGTTGGGTATGCCGATGCTGCCCCAGCAAGCCTTGGTAAAGCTCGGAAGCCTTTGTGGCGGAAAAGCACCGTGAATCAACTCTTATTGCCTTCGTCTCCAGGACTAACAACAGGATGAAATGCGGTTCGGAGGAGACGAGAACGGCCACATCGTAATTGTTGTCCCAAGCCAACCTCATCATGTCGGTTGCAATGGCAGTATCTACACCCTTTTCTTCGGTGCTCGCTATTTCCGCCCGCAGTGCATGCACTGCGGACACCCTGCGAAAGACCCGGGGCATTTTGGGCCTGTGTGGCCTTACGTCGTCTTTCAGTCAATCTAATGTTCACGCCCGGGGCTATCGGAGAGTGTTCAGGGCCCACCTGCGCAGGTTTTGCTCATTTGGACTGTTAGGATCATAAGAACCATATACCCGCATTCCCTGATATTCCAAAGGCGTTGCGGGAATGACGACGCGGGCCGTTTGCTCCGTCAAAAGGTGGCCTAGTGGTTCAACATCTTAGTATTGAAGGGTAACGAGAATATGACTTGTAGGGCGGGTTCAAACCCGCCTGTCGTTGTAGAAGCAAATCTAACCCTTATTACTCCGTCATGTCAAATATTTCGGTCTCCTAGTTCCTCAGTCAACTTGAATATGACGAACAGGCAGATGCCGATTTATCCCCTCTCCCTTCAAGGGAGAGGGCTAGAGCCTGCCCCGTACTCGATACGGGGGTGAGGGTGAATTATAATATCAAAACCATGTTGACACGGTACTAGTGGTCAACACCATAGTATTGAAGGGTGACGAGACTATGACTTTGTAGGGGCGGGTTTGAAACCCGCCCTGTCGTTGTAGAACGCAAATCCAGCCCCCCAATGCTGCCCGTCACTTCAAAGATTTCGGTCTACTAGGTATGAACTCAGTCCGAACGAAAGTCGCTCCCAGATTGTCTGTATCGAAAGCTCGAAGTTCCAGAAATCGACAAAAATGTGCACTCGATTGCCGGGGCTGTCGGAAGCGGCGCTCATTTCAGTTCCCTGGGAAATGGTACGGGGATGCGCGAAGGCATCCCCGTTGAGAATACTTATCGGGCCGCCGTTCTTCCCGTCTACCGGGCAGCTTCCCGATGGGTTGTAATAGCGGAGTCTACAGACAGGGATGAATTCGTGTAAAAATAAGGATGAGGGGAGGGAGCTTAGGGAGCCGGGGGAGGGGACGGCAAAAGCCCCACGGAACCTTGGCGTCACCGCCGCCGTGGGCGCTGCGTACGTTGCGGCGGTCAGATCGGTGTTACAGTGGGAAACAAGCCGGCAACTATATTATAGGACTGTGTGTGTGCAGACTGTATCGGAGCAGGTGACAGTCCCAGCATGACGTCCGACGCAAAGCTCGACCGAAAGACCGTCCTCATCGTCGAGGATGAGGAGAATCTCTCGCTCCGCTCCGGTACAACCTGGAGCGCGAGGGGTATGCGCGTAGTCACGGTACGACGGGCGGGGAGCGCCTGCATGGCGTTGGCGAGGCAGGAGTCGCCGAGCTGGTCATCTCGACATCTGCTCCGACGATGGACGGCATTCAGGTCTGCCGCATCCTGCGCAGCGAGAGCGGATGTCCCATCTGAGCCTCACCGCAAAGGCCCGAGGAGCTCGACAAGGTGCTCGGCCTCGAGATGGGCGCCGACGACTACATGACCAAACCGTTCAGCATGAGGGAGCTGGTCGCGCGGGTCAAGGCGATGCTCCGGCGTGCCGAGTTGAGTCCCGCATCGACCAACGTCAGGGGAGTCATCACGTCGGGCGACCTTAGCATCGACGTGGAAGCGCGGAAGGTCTCTCTCGGCGGCGTTCCCGTCAAGCTGAAGCCGAAGGAGTTCGACCTGCTGACACTCTTCGCCGGGAACCCCGGCAAGGCGTTCACACGGGACGATATCCTCGACAGGATGTGGGGTGGCAAGGACAACATAGACCGGCGGACCGTGGACGTGCATGTCCGCTGGATTCGACAGAAGCTCGGAGAGGGTGACGGCGCGCCCCGCAGGATCATCACGATTCGGGGGCACGGTTATCGGTTTGAGGGATGAATAGCTCAAGACTGCGCTTGTGGTGCGTTGTGTTCGTCTGCGGCTTCCTGCTGTTGGCGTGGGTGGGCGTCGCAGCCGTCCAAGACGGTCTTGGCACCGTCAATGCGGCCATGGCCCTTGTGGGCGGGGCGGCAGTTGCTTCGTCCGCCATAGTCGCCTGTCTTTCGGTGAGCAGGTCATCCCAATCGATACGGGAAGTGACCGCGGGAATCGATCGCATCGACGCCGGCGACCTCGACCACCGGATCAGGACCGACACGAGCGGCGATACCGGCAAGCTCGTGGCCGCCTTCAACCGGATGGCGACCTCGCTCACGAGCATGATGGGCGACCTGTCGGGTGAGCGAAACAAGCTGTCCGCCGTTATGGAGACCATGTCCGACGGGGTGATCGTCGTCGACTCGTCCGGCGACGTGGAGCTCCTCAACGGGGCGGCCGCGACGCTCTTCGGAGTCGATCCGGGCGTCGATCGGGACACGCCGTTTTCCATCGGCCACGACCATGAGCTCCGGCAGCTTGTCGCCGCCTGTCGCGAGGCCGGGGAGCCGCAGTACGCCGAGATCATACTCACGGAGGGTCGCCGCACGGTGAGCGCCGTCGCGACTACCGCTGGACGAAGAGCCGGGCGGAGCCGTGCTGGTCACCCTGCACGACCTCACGGAGCTGCGGCAGGTCGAGACCTCGCGGCGAGAGTTCGTCAGCAACGTCTCGCACGAGTTGAGGACGCCGCTCTCGTCGATCAAGGCGATGGCGGAAACGCTCGAGGACGGAGGCCTGGACGACCCCAGCATCAACGCCGATTTCGTTCGACGGATCATATCGAGGCCGACCGGATGACGACCCTCGTCAACGATCTGCTTGAGCTGACCAGTCTACAGAGCGGACAGGCCGACATGAAGGCCCAGCAGGTGGACATCGCGTCGGTTATCCGCGAGGAGGGCAGCCGGTACGTCCAGGTGGCCGAGGGTCTGGGCATCGAGGCGCGCGTTTCGCTGCCTGAGGACCCCTGCCGGAGGTCGTCGCGCAGGAGGACAGGATGCGGCAGGTCGTTCGCAACCTGCTGGACAACGCCCTGAAGTTCACTCCGGAGAACGGGAGGATCGACATCTCGGCGTCCACGAACCACGATGTCGTCGAGGTGCGAGTATCAGACAACGGCCTCGGCATTCCGCCGGAATCGCTGCCCACATCTTCGACGCTTCTATAGGTCGAGCGTTCGAGACGGAACGAGGGCAGCGGACTTGGACTGGCCATCGTGAAGAACATCGTGCAGGCGTATGGCGGCGAGGTGAGCGTCGAGAGCCACGAGGGCGAGGGTTCCACGTTCTCGTTCACCCTTTCGGTCGCCGAGACGGCCGACGCGCCGCTCGCAGCGCGCGACTCTGAAACAGAGACTCTAGGGGGAGTGCTCCAATGCCCGAGGCCCCTGAGCTGGAAGTCGTCAAGGGTTTTCTCACTGATCGCGCGGTTGGCGCGAACGTGGAATCGGCTCGCGTAATAAAGCCGAGCGTCCTTCGCTCGATGGCGGGCAACTTCGAGGACGATATCCTGGGCGTGCCCTCGAAGACATCCGGCGAACGGGCAAGTTTCTGACCCTTGCGCTGAGTGGAGATCGCCTGCTGGTCGTCAACATGCTCACCGGCGGCTTCCAGTGGTCGGAGCCGTCGGACCGCGTCTTCAAGCGGACGTGCTTCACCCTGACGCTGTCCAATGGGCGGGAATTACGTTATATCGATGACAGGCAGATGGGCCGCGTCTACTACGTATCGCCCGACCAACTTGGAGAGATTCCACAGTATGCCGAGACATGGGGCCGGACGCGCTCGACGAGCCCTTCCTGGCGAGTTCAAGGAGCGGCTCCGTCCGTTTCGCGGGGAGATCAAGGGCATCATCACGAGAGGAAGGGTTATCTCAGCATAGGCAATGCGTACGTGGACGAGATCCTATGGGACGCCGAGATCTACCCGTTCCGCAAGAAGCGGGACCTGAGCGACGACGACCTTCAACGGATTCTCGACTCGTCGGCGCGAGTGATACGCGAGGCAGTTGGGCAGGTCAGAGAGGCAATGGGCGAGGACATTCATCGCAAGAGACGCGACTTCCTGAAGGTACACAACAGGGGAGGAGAGCCGTGTCCCCGCTGCGGCACGACAATCAGCCAGACTAACGGCCAACCAGCGCATCACAGAGCTACTGCCGCACATGCCAGCCCGGACTGCTGTTGAGAAGGTGAAGCTGGATGTTGTTCACATTAGCTTTGACTACGCTGCAATCTCTAAAATGCACCCGCATGGGAAAACTCATCGTCGTCATTCCCGCGAAGGAACGTCACCCCGTACCCCGATACGGGGCGGGAATCCATCCGGTTCAACCAGTGCAAACATGGCGGCATCACGGTCAGTTGGTCTTGCGCTCCGAGTGAGAAGAACGTGAAGCACCCCTGGGTAAACATACTGATTCTGGCCTTCGTGACCGTCGAGTTCATCAGCGGGTTCTGGGGACTCGTCTCCGGCTCGCGCGACGAGGCGGTCTTCATCATCATCCACCGGATCGCCGGGTACGGGCTGGTCGTCCTCATGGTGTGGAAGGTCGCCATCATCCTGTTCGCGCTCCGCAATCGGAAACGCGGTCGGATGGAGCGCACGCATCTCTCGTGCTCTTCGGCCTGCTGATGGTGACCCTGGGGCTCGGATTCGCATGGTCTGCCGCCGGGCCGTACTACTACCGTCCCCCTCGCATCACTGGAGCGGAGTGAGGTTGGCACATCTAGTCAGAGTCCTGTGATTCCCCGTCGTCTCGGCATGCTATCGCGTACATTCAGGTCGTCCCCCTGCCGTTGAAGTTCTGGGTTCGAGCGCCGGTCGTTCTGCGCTTCGCGGGGATTGCGCTCGCCGGCTTCCTCTTCTGGCAGACCGGATGAGAGTCGAGTGGTGCTGTGCGACAGGATTTTTGTTTTTTGTTTTTTTGTCTGAGCGGACAGGGCCGTCGGTTTCACAGGGTTGTACGGAGGCAACGAGAATCAACGGGGAGTTCCACGTGGTATCGTTGGCTTCAACGACGTGCCGCCAAAGACGACATCGGACTCATGGAGGCTGTCCGTTCACGGGGCTGGTAAGCGGGAACTGTAGCTCGGATTAATCCGACTGTACCTGAACGACGAATGACGGCGACCATCGATGTACGGCGGATGGCAATCCGAGAGGTGTGGCGCGGCGGTCGAGCTCGACAATGCGGCCTGGAATGGGGTTTTTGAGCGCGCGGCCAACGCCGTACAGCACGAGACTCGACGCGCGGTGGTGCGGCGCGTGCGGCGGCGATATTCGAGGCGGATGCCGCTTGGCCCTGGCGCACCTGCTTGGATGCCCCCTGCCCCACCACGAATCCGCGGACGCTACGCGGGCTGGTCCGCGCGGCTTCCGCGTCAAGCGAACTCGGATTGAACAAGTAAGGAGGCACGTATAAATGCAGCAGGAGCGTCAACTCAGTATGGGTAGTGAGGGCGTGGCCAACGCGCGCGTTGAGGCCGCGGGCGCGGGCGTCGGCGTAGTCGCGGTAGCCCTCGCTGCGCAGGTCGTACAAGCTGGCGAACACGTGGGTTTTAGCGACGCGACCCGAAAAGTTCGTCTGCGCGCGGAGCAGACCATTGCTGCCGGCGATCAAGCGCGGCTCCACGCGCCAAGCAGCCTCTACCGGAGCTTGGGTATGGGCCGCGAGCACGCCGCCGCCCGCATTGCCGTACAGCGAAGAGCTGGGGCCACGCAAGATCTCGATGCGGCCCGTTGACCCCAAGTCGAGGTTGTTGAGCTGGCTCTGGCCGTCGGGCATGGTCAGGGGATGCCGTCGAGCAAGACCTTGATCCCGCGGACGCCAAAGGCCGCGCGCGCCCTAGCCGCGCACGCTAAGCCGATCGCCTTGGGAGAGGTTGTTACGGTTGGCGATGAACAGCCCGGGCACCGGACGCAGCGACTCGGCCAGCGAGAGCCCGGGCCGCGCGCGCCCGACATCCGCGATCACGGTCGTGGCAAGCGGCAGATCAAATCCCTCGCGGGGCGCGCGCGTCGCCGTGACTTCGGTGGGGGGCATTTGGTAGCGGGGCTCAGGATCGTCGGCGCGGGCAACTGCGGCGATCAGGATTAGCGCTAGGCACTGGATTAACTGGTTTTTTTTCATAGCATTTAAAGAACACCACGAATAAATACAGACGCAAACCGAGAGTTGGGACCAAGCCATGAGCATGGGGATCGCACTGGTGCTGTTGCTGGTCGGATGCTTTGCTTCAGAGGACGTACCGAGCGGCGCGGTGGACGCGCTGCGCAGCGAGGTGGAGTTTGTCGAGGACGAGGGGCTGGAGGGCAGCGTGTCGATCGACAGCTTGACTTGGTGGCCGTTTTTCCAGAGCCGGGATTCGGGGGAACAGCAGAAGTCGAGGGAGTCTTTGTGGCCGTGTTTCGCAATGTCGGCGCAGACACCGTGTGGGTGCGCTACGACTTGCGGTTTTTCGACCAAGAGGAATTTCTAATCGACGCGTTCATACCGCTTGGGCAGCCGGTAGTCCTCATTGCGGAGAAGAGCAACGCGTGGAGGGAGATTTTCTAATTCGCACCGACGATCCACGCGATTTTGAGCGACTCGCCCTAATGAGGCTCGTAGCGCGCATCAGACGACCGAGGAGTAGAGGCGTGGTCGGTCGTCGGCAACCAACAAAGGGCCAGGGGAATTGGAAAAAACTTGCATGGCAAGCGGAGCGTTTGGCAGATTAGGTGCTGACGAGTAAACGCTACCTATCAGAAAGAGATCAATGGAAGAGCAAATCGGTGCAATCATTGAACAGGGGCCAGAGGACTGGCAGATCATACAGCAGGACGAGCGTGGGGAGGGACGGATTGAGTTGGGGGGCCGGTGGAGGTTTGAGACCCCCGGCCAAGTGGAGGTGCGCTTGGTATGGGAGGATACAGGGGTGGCTGTTGCGGCCGGTTTGGACTGGCAGGCGGCGCAGACAGCGGAGGATGTGCTTGGAAAGCTGTTTTGGAACACATCCCTGCGGGAGGGCTTTACCGGCTAGAGACTCGATTGCGGACGGCGGATAATCCGGCTGGGGAGTGGTCGCCGCGGGGGGATATGCGGCACTTTTTGGGAGTAGGCGATTTGTGGGTGATTGCCGGGCAGAGCAATTCGGCGGGCTACGGGCGCGGGCCTTACGAAGACCCCGTGGAGCTGGGGGTGCATCTGTTCAGAAATAGCGAGCACTGGGCGCTGGCGACGCATCCGATGAACGAATCGACGGATACCCAACACGCGGTGAACCGAGAGGCCGCCAACCCGGGACACTCGCCCTACCTGCAATTTGGGCGGACGCTCAAAAGGACGCTCGCGCGCCCGGTGGGTTTGGTACAGACGGCGTTGGGAGGCTCCCCGCTCACTCGGTGGAATCCCAGCGAGCCTGGGGCGGCGGATCTGTTCGACAATATGGTGCAGTGCGTGGAGAAGGTCGGGGGAAAGGTGCGGGGGATTTTGTGGTACCAAGGGGAAAGCGATGCCGGAACGGACGCGGACGCGACCAGTTATGCGCAGCGGTTCCAGCGAGCGGTCGCCGCTTGGCGGGAGGCCCTTGCCGACGCGGAGTTGCCGGTGCTCACCGTGCAGCTAAACCGCGTGTACCAACCCGCCGATCCGGATGCCGACCCGGCGCTGGAGCCAAGTGCGCGAGGCGCAGCGGCAGGTGGCGCAACAGACGCCGGGCATAGGCGTGGTGCCGGCGCTCGACCTGCCGCTTGCGGATCTGATCCACATCAGTCCCGCCGGCAACATGCTCTTGGGAGAGCGGTTGGCGCAGGCAGCTTTGGGGCTGGTCTATGGCCAAGCGGTAGCTTGGAAGGCACCGGATCTGAGCGGCGGCCCGGCGGCGAGGGGACCGCGTCGAATTGGAGTTTGCTGCCGTCGAGAGCCGGATGGACAGCATCGACCTAGAGGCCACAGCTTCCGGGTCGAGGATGAGCCGCGAGGTGCCGGTCGCAGCGGTTCAGTCTATCCCCAGGACCACCGCGTCGAACTGGTCTTGGAGCGGCCCTTGCAAGGAGCGGCCAAAGTCCACGGCGGCTACGGCAAAGCCCCAGCGACCGTGCCAGCAGATATGGAGCGATTCTTGCCCATGTTGGGCTTCTGGGGCGTGGAGATTGGCTGATGATTATGGTACGCGCCAAGCATCTCTCGATTGCCCTGCTGTTCGGACAGCGTGAGGCGCAGGCGAATTTGGTAGGGGCCTGGGAGGGTGCCGGAGCGAGGTCGGCACTTCGTAGAGCATTTCTATATCGAGTATCAATGGCGATGGGCGCTTCCGCAGCGTGGTGCTCGGGACGATCCCGAGCGGCCGGTGGCGGAAGACCAAGGCCAGTACGAGGCCGACGGCGCGTTGTGGACCCTGCATTACACCGCGCCGTCGGCGGG